>BGNK01000838.1:0-77925 GCA_003297005.1 Symbiodinium sp. clade A Y106
AACCCCCCCATGTTTCGAAACAACCCCCATGTTTCGAAACAACCCTTGTATTCGCTACAGCTCAAGCATCCGACGCCTGAATACCTGAAAAGTTACACCTCACAACAGTCCTTTCTGTAAAGTTTATAATGTATAATATGTGATCCAAGGGCCCGGCGACCCCTTCAGTTTAGTGTTGAGGTTTCAGGTTATCTCAGACAAATCATAATATACCAGGGTGCTGGCATGGAGCTCTCTAAGCCACTCCCAAACGACGGCCAGAGTTTTGTCCGACCTTGGTAGAGGTATCTAAACCCTAAACCCTAAACCCTAAGCGTATGTGTTGGTTTGCGCCCCTCCTTGCAACACAGTCTTCATCCGAAACCCTAAACCCCAAACCCTCTCTGAAGCCCCGGCTGCATCGTCGCGTCGAAATTATCAATGTGGTCCGTGGGTGATCTGTTTCGGGTTAAGGGCCCCTTTGGGTCGAAGTCGATGTGTCAGAATGCAGCTTCGTCATCACAGGTGCCCAAGAAGCCCAGAAGCTGAACCCCACCCAGACGCCAAACCCTAAACCCTAAACCCTAAACCACCCAACCCCCTAACCCTATGAACCCCTGAACCCTAAACCGTAATATAGGAGCCTGAATAATTACCAACACTATTTTGGGGGTTCCTTATTATAACTATAGCAGAATGGGCCCCAAAACCCTATTCTAATCAAAAAAGGCCCCTGTAGTAACCCCCACCCAACCGAAGCTGACTGGTGAAGGTGCCGCCTCCGGGTGAGGCAGGGCCTGTGACATGCTTGTTGGGAGGGATACTTAGAGTTTGGGGTTTAGGATTCCTTTCCGGCTTCTGTAGGGGATCTGTGAGGACTTCGGGTTTAGGGTTTAGGGTTGTTTGGGAGGGATACGTCGGGTTTGGGGTTTAGGGTTTAGGGTTCAGGGTTTAGGGTTTGGGGCGTTTGGGGTTTAGGATTCCTTTCAGGATTCTGTAGGGGATCTATGAGGATTTAGGGTTTAGGATGAAGGAATTGGGGTTTACTTGGCGGGTCATGGGACTTAGTATCGCCAATGTTAGCGCGAATATCGAAGCTTGGATTTTTACCAATATTAGTCTTTAGGGTTCCGAATTATTAACGCAGTACAATATGCTGTAAAAACACTATTCATTTGCTAAGGCACCAATACTAGAGCGATGCTGCCTAAACATCCTATTTCCGACTGAAGTCTGCTTGGAACAACTGTGGCCGATCCCAACCACGGAAGTTTGAGGATATAGGGTTTAGAGGTTCTGGTCTCTTCGGGTTTTGCAGCGTGTGGATCGTCATCTCCTGTTGGAGTGAACACCTGCAGTTTGGTTGAGTGTTGCCTTTGAAACCAAATTGTAGGATGTACGGTTTCGTTGAGGGACAGGGGTTGAGACCTCAACCCCCAAACGCCTCAAACCCTTAACTCTGCTTATTCTCTTCTGGGCCTTCTCTCCAGGATCAGCTGTAGCTGGCTGCTCGAGTTCACGGCGAGCGCGCTCTGAGAGGGCGTAGCTGGAGCAGCTATGACGTAATAGAAGGCCCTAAATAATTACCAATACTATTTTGGCGGCTCCTTATTATGATTATAGTATAATGTAACCCCAAACCCCATTCTAATTATTAAGGCCCCTATATTATAGTACCCTTATAGATCCCTTATAGTACCCCTTAAGGACCCCTTTAAAGGAACCCCATTCTAATTATTAAGGTTTTACGGTTTGGGTTCCAGGGACTCAAAGTCGTCATATCTTTGACTGGCATAGAGGTTTTTGTTGGGTCCAGGATCGCAAAAGCAGAGGACACCCGAAGAGTATTGCCCCTGCAGGGTTTCGGAGGAGTGATCTGGGAGTATTTCGCTGTCGGCATGGATATTTAGAGAAGTGCAATGAAGAAGGCGGAGTTTGACTGCCTGGTGCAGTAGCAGGTGATGCCCGTTCTGCAAACAGCACGGGGACACCGCGTTTCACCCAGAACGTAGCCAACTGCATCAGAGCTATTCAAACTCTCCACTTTTTGCTTATTCTGTGAGAAGTGTCATTATGCAAGATCTCAGCATATCTCAGACCTCATACTTTGAAGGCTCTGAGACTCTTGGCGTCGACGTTGGGAAAGTCCGCACCCCGATGTGGGTGTTTGATAACGCTTGGGCGATCCACCACGGAGGGTTCCAAAGAAGTCCGTCACCAAGTTGCGGGCGGCTGGTGTAAGGGAGTATCTCCAACATGTTGGGAAACAATACATGCATAGAACGCAATCGGCTGCCTGCTTCAAGGTGACGGCATCTGAACCCAGCCCCACAGTAGCGCTTCAAATCGCAACACGGTCGACGGTCGATGTCAAATCGACATCCTACCTGACAGGACATGATATGTGGACGAAAGAGTCGTCGAACAATGCCGTAGTTCTAGTCGTTGTGCCTTCGCCGGCTCGGTGGGGGTTCCCGAAAGCCCCATACCCTCATGCTCAGACCGTGAACCCTAAACCCAAGGCCCAGGCCTCACTTGTTCCGAACACCTAAGCCCTAAAATCCTTATCCCTAGACCCAAAACATCCCAAGCCCCAATCTCCAAGTCCATCTCCAAGCTCGGACACAACTCTACGGGTTTAGGGTTTAGGGTTTGGGGTAACTCTACACTTGAAGCTCCAAAGCCTGAAGTCGTCTTGCGGGGAGGTCGGATGGGAGGGTTGGGTCTATCATGCGTAAGAAAGAGTCCTACGGTTGATGGACAAAATCCTGCATGACCATAAGGACCCTAAACTATGGGAATTATGGTATATTCCTAATAATGGGTAATGCAGGATTTTGTCCATCAGCCGTAAGCCCTGTTTAGATGACAGAGATACGGCTCAGACTCCCAAAGGGCCGAGGTTTAGGATTCGGGATGTGGGGGTTAAGGTTCAGAGATTAGGGTTTAGGGTGAGCGGTTTAGGATTAGGGCTGATAGGGGCTTCAATAATTACTAATACTGTTCCTGAGGGTTCCCTCTTACAGCTTCACCATAACATTCCAGAACGCCTTTTTGATGCATCTATTAGGGGTTAGAGTTTAGGGACTAGGGTTTCGGGTTTAGCTTCCAGGGATTATGCTTTAGGCTTTACTGTTTAGTAGTGGCCAGGGCTCAATCTCAAGGTTTAGAGATCCCAAGAGACTAGCCCATAGCCCTGAACCCTACTGATACTCAACACCGTTAACCCTTAACCGTAAACGTAAATTCCAAGTTGTAAACTCTAAAACCCAAGCCCCACAGTCTCAAGACCTAAAACCCGGAACCCTTAACCCTAAGTTGAGGCCCGGGGCACTAAGCCCCTATCCCTAAATCCAAAATTCTGCATCTCCCTATGCCTAAACCCAAGCACCCAAACCCTGAACCCAAAGCTCCCAAGACCCTCGACCCTCAACCCAAAACCCCAAGCCCCCAAAGCCGGACACCCCTAAACCCTAAACCCTAAGCCCCTATAACCCTAAACCCTACACCCCTAAACCCTAAACCCCGGAATTCCCCCGAGGTGCCTGTCAAGCGACGGAAAGCCACTGAAGCTACGCAGGCCCACCGACGTGACCGAGCGAGCCCGGTGTTGTAGTGGGTTTAGGGTTTAAAGCTGTTTAGGGTTTGGGGTTGATGAGGTTTAGGGTGTTCTAGGTTTTTGGCTTTATGCTCCGCTATGAGTTATTCCATGTTCCTTGTTTGAGGGGTATTGGGCTCTCTCTGTGCGAGCTGTCCGGGGTTTCTTTTCAGAGTCAACTTGAGCCTGTTTCTTAAAGAGTGGATCCAAAGGCCAGGGTAGAGCTCTCAGGCGTTTTCCCAAATCCTAAACCCTGAACCCTGAACCCTAAACTCTATAGGGGCCTGAATAGATTTAATCGGGCTCTGGGGTCTATTTTTCTGTAACTGCTCTTCACAGATTACAATCACTTTCAGCTGTCCTGGATTTTCTGACCCTAAAGGTGGAAAGTGGCATGATTCGCTTGAGGAAAGTTTTCTTCTGGAGGCTTCATCTCTCTGTTTAGTCTTGGGGCTTAACCTTTGGGGTTCAACGGTTTAGGCTTCAGGGTTCCGGGTTACGGTTTAGGGTCTAGAGGAGCTCAAACCTTGAGGGCATTCTAAACCCGAACCTCCGCTGAGCTTGTCAGTTCAGCGAACCCAGAGAGCCCAATACCCCTTGATTAAGGAATATACCTTAAATAATACGGGGATTCATATTATGATTTAAGCTATATTATGGCTATATTCCTTAATTAAGGGGTATTGGGTTCTCTGGGAACATGTTGCGCTAGATCTCTGACAGGTGTCCAGCGGCCCTGTGCGCCCAGGCAAGAAGGAGCCAGTGCACCTGGGGCTTGCTTGTGCTGTAGCGGTTTGGGTTTGTGGTTTTGAGGACGGGGCTTCGGGGTTTCGGGTATGGCTTGGGGTGGTTTGGAGGCTTAGGACTTTGAGCGTTGGGTTTACCCTTTTAAGGCTGCATATGGTGTCTGAGGCCTTTACAAGATGTACTTTGTCCTTACGCATCCTTACGCCGTTTAGGTTTCAGGATGCATAGGACTTCAAAGTAGAGGGGCCCACATAGATCCAAGCTAGTAACGCTAAACCCTAAACCCTAAACCGAGATAGCAGGATCCCTTATTGCCAGTAACCCTAAACCCTAAACCGAGCCTGGAAGTGAGGACAAGTACAATCTCCAACTATGCAAGGCTGTCCTAGGTGCTAATTACCTTACCTTTGGTTAGTAGGGAATGGAGGAATGGGGTACAATTATACATTACTACCATTCTTCCATTCCCTACTAACCAAAGGTAGGTTACAAGGGGGCTCAAGCTCTCGGATACTAATCTAAAGGCCTTCGCAATAATCTCCCCTTAGAAAAGGGGCAAACCATAAATCCCAACCCAAAACCCCAACACCCTGGGTGAGGAGCCATCCATCTCGCGGTGCACCTGACCTGTTTGAGCTAGTGTCGTCAAGTCAGAGATTTCGACATTTTTGCACTTTGGGTTCAGAGTTTTTAGGGTATAGGGCTCAGGGTTCAGAGTTTTAGTGTATCGGGTCTGGGATGTGGGGTGATTGGTAGGTGGCCGCTACTGCTGAAGATGCTCGCGCATCAAGGCCTAGTGTGTTAAGAGTGTTGCAGATATGATCTGCTGGCATCTTTAAAGCCTAAGCCCTAAACTCTAAACCCTAAGCTCTAAGCCCTAAGCTTTAAACCCTAAAACTTAAACCCTAAACTCTAAACCCTAAGCTCTAAGCCCTAAGCTTTAAACCCTAAAACTTAAACCCTAAACTCTAAACCCCAAAATCTAAAGCCCAACCTCAACAACCCGAGGCTCCAAACCCAGAGCTCCCAACCTTAAGCCCTAAAACATTCACGTCGATGTCCGCCTGAGGCCGGTTTAGGGTTTTGGGTTTAGGGTTTAGGGGTTTAGGGTTTAGGGTTTAGGGTTTGCCCCTGCTCTGAACCCTTACGCCTAAACTCTAAACCCCCATACCCTAAACCCTAAACCCTGAACCCTTTAAGCAGAACCTTGAGGCTCTTATAGAGCCTTATAGCTCCCTTTAAAGGAGCCCTAAAACCCTAAGCCCAAAACCCTAAACCCTAAACCATCCCTCCAGTGCTAGGCCCGGAGCAGACGGAACCAAGTTCTCGGATTCTTTTTGGGATCCCGAAAAGGGGACGTCGCTCTTAGAAGAGTGCGGTGTATGGTTGAAGTTTGGGGTTTAGGGTTCACGGTTTCGGGTCTACCCGGTACTACCGAAACCTTACTTTTTCGTACGGTCTCTATAAATGCTATACTAGGGTTGTAACAGGAAGCTACAAACCTGCCGGTGATGGCAGTTTGAGGAAGGGTTTAGAGTACGCCTGGCTCCCGAAGGCCTGCGCCGGCTGGGACTTCGACTTGGGGCGCTCGGCGCCTGGCTTTCAGGCGAGTGTCCGTTTAAACGTTGAGGGGTTCCGGATCTAAGCTTTAGGGTGTTTAATGTGGGAACCTGATTAAGAAACCCTGGCCCTATAACCCCCAATGTAGTAGGATTCATATAAGGAACCCTAATAAAGGCCCAAGGTTTCTGAATCAGGTTCCTACATTAGGGTTTAGGGTTTCGGGTTCAGGGTTTCAGGTTGAGGGTTTAGGATCTAGAGTCTCGGGTTGACTTAGGGTTTTCGGGCTTAGGGTTTAGGGCTTTGGGCTCAGCGCCGCTGTCGGTTTCAGGGCCTTGTTGGGTTCAGCGTTTCCAGATCCTGTGCCTGACCTAAGTAGATCTGATGCCTTGAACCCTAAACCTTACAACCCCACAGCCCTCCTTCAGACCCCGAACACCCACACCCTAAGCACTGCTCCATTGCCCGAACATCCTAGCAACCGCAAACCGAAGACGCTCCGCACCAAATTGCTTGTCTTCGATGCCTCAGCCGAAGATCCCAAGATCATAGCCCTAAACAATTACAAAGCCCCAAAGCCCCCACAGCTGTCCACCGTCTACAGTTTAGGATTCCACATGATTCCACCAAGCCCTGCACCCTGGACCATGGACCCTCAACCCCACACAGTCGAACTCGCCTTCCCAAGAGGCCCTACGTCTTCACCCCTCAAATTCCAGAAGCACAGAATCCCGAACCCAAACCCTACAGTAGTCAAAAGAAGAAATGCCAAGCCCAACCCGTAAACCTGATCAAAACCCTGTATAAACCAAACCTATACAAGCCGATGTACAACCCATACACAAAACTCTAGCCCAAGAGCCTTAAAGCCTACCCTTTGCGTCCTACATAAAAGCTGCACCCCACACCCTAAACCCGGCAACCTTAAAGCTCGTGATCCCCAAGCTGCCGTCCAGTGGCCCTTTATAACCCCTATATGGGTAGTTCTCTAAACTAGGGTCCCTTTAAGTGTCCTGGTTATCAGATTTTGACCCTAATGTAGAGATCTACCTATACAGTAAGCCTAGTAACCCCGCACTTCCCTTTTGGGACCTTTTGCAGAACCGAGCCCTGCACCCTGAAAACATATATATATATATATACACACACACACACCCCATAAAGTCTAAACCGTAAGCCTTTACCCACTACTCCAGTCCTAGACAGACCCTATGTATATACCCCAAAGCCAGGTCCGGGGTGACAGGGAAGCAGCTGACGCTCTGCGAATCCTTGAAGCGCACGTCCAGTACCCCGAGGATGGTCGGGTGGGGTCGGCGGTTTAGGGTTGACGGTTTAGGGTTTTTGTTGGTTGGAGTTTAGGGTTTACCTGAACCTTGAGAGACCTACCTTGTTAGGGCTCCTCATCATGATTTGGTTCCACAAACCCTAAACCCTAAAGAGGTAGATTTGGGGGGTGATTTTGGTTTGAAGTGTGTGCAGAATGATTCAGGCTTGGGGTTGAGGGTTGGGGGCCGAGAAGTTTACGGAACCACGGTTTTGGTAGGAGGAGGTTTAGGGTTTAGGGGGTCTCGGGTGTCGTAAGAGTCTTTTGGATTTATTCAAGGGTTTTTCCGTGATCTCTGGAAGGGAAAACAGTGAGATGCCGTTTTTCTCCTAGACTAGGCTTCCAAACGGCGCCTCTGACTGGGTTCGGCCCTCCAATCTAGCAGGACTCGCAAAAACCCAGGAACCGCATGTATAATTGAGATCCTCCCTCGGAGTCCCCGATTGAAAGGGCTTAGGGCTTAGATCATCTTCTCAGCAAGTTTCGTAGGTGCCCAAGCAAGCCGTGACGATGCGAACGGTCTGTTCAACACATCGCAACCCCAATCCTGATTTACTTAACGTCCACTCGAGTAGTACTGGCTAGTAGTGGTGGTATTTGTAGTCATCGTCATCGTCGTCGTGGTGGTTGTGGTCGCCGCCGTCGTCGTTGTTGTTGTCGTTGCAGCAGCAGCAGCAGCAACAACAACAACAACAGCAGGCAGGAGGCAGTAGCAGCAGGAGGAGGAGGATCAGGAGGAGGATGAGGAGTAGCCGTAGCAACACTATGTCAACACGAAGTAAATGCCAGGTCGGCAGGTCATGTCCGGAGCCTTGCTGCCAGGTCGTGCGTGAGTATCGACGCGGATGAAGCGGCTGGCGTGTGATGTCGCTTTCAAGCGTCAGAGATCAGAGTCTCCAGGCTTTAGGACTTTTAGGGCTCATGGTTCTGCATGAGATGAGAAATCCTCGTTCAAGCAAAGCTTGCTTTTCGGTATCACTGCTATTCCGGAAAATTTGAGCTTGAGTCAGAGAAGCCCTCAAGCCTTAAACCCTAAACCCTGAACTCGAATCCTTAACAGCAATGGCTGGCGACAGGGTCGTGTTCCATGGGGAGTGGAACTTGAGCCTGGAGAGCCCCATGTCACGGAATGAAGAGAAAGTTTAGGGTTGAAAGGAGTATGACAGTATAGTATTATTGTTAGTACAGTATTAGCATTAGTATTAGTATTAGTATTGGTATTGGTATTGGTATTAGTATTAGTATTAGTATTAGTATTAGTATTCGTATAGTATAGTAATTAGCAATTAGGTCAAAAGTTCGGGGTTAGACTTTAGGGTTTAGGTTTCAGGAGCTTGGCTCTCTGCAGTTGCAAGCATCCAAGCTTTAAGCTCCACAGCCCTACTACACACCTGAGCCTTCATTATCAGAAGTCAGCATTCCGTATTCTGCCAACAGAGGGTCTTCCTATCCCAAAGCCCCGCAACCTAAACTCTAACTTCTACAGACCAAAGCGCCCCGCGACCTTAAACCGTAAGCCCTAAACCCGAACACTAAGCCTCGACCGATAAGAGGGACAGATCCATAGTTGTACAGACAGAGCCAAAGTTATACGGAGTTTTGAAAGCCTTACGAAACATCACAATGCCTTTACAACCCTATGAAACCCAAGACCCTCATAAGACGCTTTTGCACCCTATGAAACCCTAACTAAAACTCTTCGCCACCCAGTCGAATATTGGGCTCTCCGGGAAGGTGGGGGAATCCGGGGTCTCCAAGCCTTGTGCTTGCTCGCGCAGAAAACGGCCCAGGGTCGCTGGTAGCAGGGAGGGAGCGTCAGGCCGGACATGTAGTAAGAAGGTTTGAGGCCTGAGGTGTAGGGTTTAGGGTTTGGGGTGGCCCTAGGCCCAAGGGCTCCAGCTACCAAAGTAATTTGTTACATACTGTACTACAGGTTACAGGGTTAGTAACGGCTAGTTAACTACTATTTAGGTAACTGGAGCCCTAGGGTAGTATAGAAGGTCTTGGACCTGATCTCGGTTCCATAAGTCGCTCCGGTGGGTTGACAGGAGCTTCTTTGACCAAGCCCTGAAGTAGCAAAGAATCCTTGGCCTGTCGATGCTCACTCCTTGCTTTTTAGGAAAAGGTTTGCTTTCGGATGACTCTGTCGCATTGGGTTGGGAAGTAGCTACTGTAGGTCTTCTACTTAGGAATGTTCCTAAACTGTTCGATCGGCTCTTTGTGATGTTCTCGCGACAAATCTTCTCTCCCGTTGGCACCTACCCTAGACCCTAAACCCTAAACCCTACACAAGCCTCCCTCTCAGAGGGCATTATGAAGTCCCAGAGGCAGTCCCAGGCCGTTCAGCACAAGAATGAGAATGTTGATGTAGGGGCCCTAATAATCACAATAGGGTTCCTTTAAGGGTTCCTTTAAAGGGCAATCATATGAGCTATACTTATGTATGCTGATATTGGGACGGATAATCTTTTGCACTAGTTTTTCCGACGCCTATATTATTCGTGCTGCTGAGATTAACAGGATATACCGGAGCTGTGGAGATTGGGGATCATAGCGAATGCTACGATCGGTATTACTAACGATTTCTACGGCCAGGTTCAAGAAGAACTGACATTAAAAGGTCGGCTTTCATTATCATTGTGATCATCACTGCCATCAGCATGGTTAGATTGGCTGCCATCGTCATCATCTCCAGTGATTGTTGTCTTCGTCGTCAGCATGGTCTCCGTCTGGTCTCTTGGGGATTCGTGCTCATTGGTGGCGCGGCTGAAACTAAA
Source organism: Symbiodinium sp. clade A Y106 (assembly GCA_003297005.1). Taxonomy (NCBI): domain Eukaryota; class Dinophyceae; order Suessiales; family Symbiodiniaceae; genus Symbiodinium; species Symbiodinium sp. clade A. The sequence continues at coordinate 9,989 of BGNK01000838.1, forward strand.
CTTCGACCTGGCAGTGGCAAAATTTCAGCTGAATTGGGCTCAAGATGTCGTTGTGGTGAGAAATCCGAGAGTCTTTCCATTTCTCCTCGTGCCTCCATGGCGCATGCGGCCCCTTCCGAACCGAAACCGTTCCTTTCGTTTTTGCTGTTTCTCTACCTGGCGCGGCTGGCGGCCACAACGCGGGCGCTCCACCAGATCTCTGCATCTGGACCGTCCCCACCCTCTGCCTACCCTATCAAGGCAGGGACGCTGTTTTGGTTCAGGGTTTAGGCCCAGCTTTGGCTTTCGGCTTTAGATTTTAGGTGTTAGGGTGTAGTCATTAGGTTTTCGGCTTTAGTGTTAGGGTTTAGTCTTTAGCTTTTTTGGCTTCAGGTTTAGGTTCTGTGGTTTAGTGCATCTGGATGGGAGATGATTGGAGTTCAGGCGAAATGCGGATGCCACTACAGTTATCGTTTCCTTATGGGGGTGGCTCCAAGCGGGGTAGATAACCTACTAATCCCTAGTTCTCCCTAGCGCTCCCTAAGGTTCCCTTAAGGTTCCCTAAATATCCCTTGTACCCTCCCCCCTTGAAGCACCTGACCCTATAATCCAGAGTCCACGAAGACTTCACCGCCTAAAATCGGTCTTCTTCACACGGATTTCGTAGGGCTTTAGCAGGTGTTGTATTGAAACAGCAGGAATAGTAGATCCCCTCAAGTCCCTAGCAAAGTTATGAGCTAAACAGCATAGTATGCCCCCAGACTCGGTTTTTAAAAAAGGGTTTTTAAAAAAAGGGTTAAAAAACCCTTTTTTACAAAAACCTTGTTTAAAAGCCCAATTGATGAGATCCTTACATTCAACCCCCAAGGAGGATGCCAGGGCTGGGCATCAGCTTTGCCGGGAAAGATAGGATTGATTAGACAAAGCCCCAATCCTACCCTAAACCCTAAACCCTAAACCCTAAACCCTAGAGTGAAGAGCTGAACAGACAGGCCTCTGGCCCGGGAGGGTCTGAGAGTAACTGAACAAGAAAACACTCTACGCGTCACAACTGAAATGGGATCCTGGGAGGGTGGGCATTAAACACATGGTCCCAGAGCCTCCAAAACCTCCTTAATTACGGAATATAGCTTGAATCATAGTAGGGATCCTGTTATGATTTCAGGTGTATTCCTTAATTAAGGGCTTTTGGAGGCTCTGGGGCGGAGGGTGGGGTGGCATTCAACACGTGGTGACGGAAGGCAGCCTTGCGAATCGCCGGCTCTGTGGAATCCGGGGTTTCGGGTTTAGGGGTTTAGGGTTTAGGGTTTAGGGGTTTGGGGTTTAGGGTTTAGGGTTTAGGGTTTAGGGGTTTGGGGTTTAGGGTTTAGGGTTTAGGGTTTAGGGGTTTAGGGTTTAGGGTTTAGGGTGTCTATGGAACACTGGGAGGCTCCATAAGGAAGCCCCCAGAGGTCTCAGGCCTCGGGCACTCATAGAGTCCTGATGTGTACACTTCGTATGACCCCTGCGGAACCCCTACAGCAACCCTAAACCCCCCCAAAAAACCCTAAACCCCTAAACCCCTAAACCCCTAAACCCCCAAAAAGCCCTAAAACCCTAAACCCCTAAACCCCCAAAGGTTTCAGATCTTGGGCTAGTACCGTACAACATTCCGACGACCACCACGACAACCTCAGATCCGGAAATACGCGGCCGGGCGAAGGGAACAGCTGTCTTTTGGTTGGTTTTGCGGTTTTGTTTTGCGGAGGTCTTTCAGGGTTAAGTGGTTCTCGTTCCGCTGTAATATTTCGAACGGGAATCGCTGTCTCTCGGCCATAGTGAGTGTCAGATCTCCAGTATGAGTATTAGTACGAGTGCATGCGCACTAGCTCATCCAAACTTGCCGTGGCATTTGGACTTGCGTCGGTTTAGTATTGACATTCTGCTTCTTCCTATCATTGTTGTTTTTCATTGTTCCCAGCCGCAGCAGCAGTGGCAGCATTTGCCGTGGTGCGTGGTTGGTGGTGTAAAAGCGTCAGGTCGATGTGTCGTTGACCGCCGCCGTCATCCGCGTTTATCCTTCGTCATAGACACATAAGGGCTCCTGCTTGGTGAGATGCCCTGCTATCATGTGGCAGTATACGTCTATGTACTTGCACTTCCCCAGTGCAATTTTTCCCTGATCCCAGGTGCTGCCATCCAGAAAATGCGACACACTCTGCGACATCCGAAGCATTGCTACAGTGACATACTTGTTGCTGTCGAGGGCTGGAACCAGTATGATGAGTTTATTCAAGGTTCTGCCATCTTGTACGAGGACGAGATGCAACTGCCTTCTGGGACCTGGGTTTGGACAACGAAGGATTTCAAAACTGGCATTGAGACCAACACCTACATCGGCTGCAATACCTTGAAAGGAACTCCAGTCCTAATCAGGCCATGCTTGAGCCCTTAACCCGCTACCCTGAGCCCTAAACACTGAAGCACAACCTCTGTTCCCTCATCTTAAACCCTGAGTCCGACAACCTCCGACCCCTTGGCCATAAAGCAGAGGCAGTCGCCCGACGAGGAGGGTGCAGAGGACGGCATTCTCGAGATCCGGCAAGGCGGCGCGGCTGCAGAGATGTGGCTGCACGAGGGCCAGGAGGTGGCTTGGCTGTGATGTAGGTGACTGCAAGTAGTAATGATGATGCGAGTTGCATGAACCAAGACATTTTGATGAACTTGCTAACGTTAGGGTTGGTAGTAGCATCAGTATTAGTACTAGCACTATGCGTACTACTAGTGTTGATAGAAATAGTAGTGTCAATACCATTATGAGTACTAGTAGTACATAAACCGAAGTACATGATACGCAGGTAGCAGTAGTAGTAGTAGTAGTAGTAGTAGTAGTAGTCGTAGTAGTAGTCGTAGTAGCAGTGTCGTAGTAGCCGTGGTGGTGGTGGTGGTGGTGGCAGTAGCAGTTGCAGTCGCAGTCACAGTCGGAGTAGTAGTAGTAGTAGCAGTAGTAGCAGGAGTAGGAGTAGGAGTACTAGGACTAGGAGTAGGAGTAGGACTAGGATTAGGACTAGGACCAGAAGTAGGATTAGGAGTAGGGGTAGGGGTAGTGGTAGTTGTAGTGGTAGTGGTAGTGGTAGTGGTAGTATGGTAGCAGTAGTAGTAGTAGCAGCAGTAGTAGTAGTAGTAGTAGTTTAGGAGTATAGGAGTATAGGAGTATAGGAGTATAGGAGTATAGGAGTATGAGAGTATGGGTAGGAGCAGCGCCAGCGGCAGCAGCAGCCGACAGCCGTAGTCGCAGTCGCAGTCGTAGTCGTAGTAGTCGTAGTAGTTGTAGTAGTCCTAGTAGTCTCAGGTACTAGTCGTAGTAGTACTCGTAGCAATCGTAGAAGCAGTAGACGAGCAACAGGAGGAGCAGAAGTGGCCGTCGTCTAGTCGTACTGGTCACAGCAGTCGTGGTCGTTGTCGTCTTTGTCTTCGCAGTCGTGCTTGTTAGTATCTCGCCCGCGTCGTCGTTGCCGAGTTGCATAGATCACAGTTGTTGTAGTAGAAGCTGTAGCTTGACTTGTCGCCCCACCATCAACAATGACGTTTACTAACACGTCAATAACATGAACATTCCTGATCACACTCACCATCATGACCCTAAACCCCTAAACCCTAAACCCTAAACCCCTAAACTCTCAACCCTCAACCCCTAAACCCTATTCCCCCTAAACCCTAAACCCTATCCCATGCCCGTCCTTAGCAACATCACCAGTCAATGCTCGAGAGGGGTGCTGCATTTTGTGGTTCACCTGAAGAATCTAAAGCACAGCTGGAGAGTCCAGCAGTTTAGGTTTAGGGTTTAGAGTTTAGGGTTTAGGGTGCACAGGCCTCATAATCCGAAGAACAGGAAGAGGACGACAAGGAAGTGACGTTCGTGAACGAGGTCCTGCCGGATCTTTTGCTTTCCACCGACCGGCTCTGGAATTGCACCATCATGATCAAGGACGTCTGCGGGCCCTCAACCATAGACCGCCTAGACTTTAAACCCGTGAACCTCAATCCCATCATGTTCATCAAACCCCTAGCGCCCCAAGCTCTCCATCTTAAACCCCTACACCTTTTAACCCACCATCATGATCAAGGACGGGCGGGGACCCCAACCATAAAGCCTCACCCCTAAACACGTAGCCTAAACCCCCACAAAAGTCATTAAACCCTGACCCTAAACCCTAAACCCTACATAAAGTCTTATAACCCTTAAATCTTAAACTCTGACCCTAAACCCTAAGCCCTAAACAAGGACGTATGGGGACTGCGGTTGTTTCCGAACATCAGTTCCGCAGAGGCCCCGTCCTGTACAGAGACGGTGGTGCTCGAGGTGGGGAGTTGCTGAAGTCTCGGGGTTTAGGGAGGGATTAGGGTTGAGGGTTTAGGGTTGAGGGTTTAGGGAATAGGGTTGAGGGTTTAGGGATTAGGGTTTAGGGTTTAGGGTTTAGGGATTAGGGTTATTAGGAAGGGTTTAGGAAGGATTTAGGGAGGGTTTCAGGCAGGGTTTAGGGTTTACCATGCAAGTATGAGCTTGAGATTGAAGCACAGCGGAGACTGGTTTAGGGTTGAGCAGCTAGGATCAAGGGTTGAGGGGGTCTTAACTGAATGAAAGCTTACTGCTACCCAGGCGAATGGAAAGAGCTACAGCCCCTCGTTCCGGAAGACATATTCAGTCGTCCGGAAAGTGAGGATTCCTCCTAGCAGGTATGCTCGACTGGGGGGCTTTCGCATATATTCCAAAGCCACCGAAGAGGGTGAGGAGATGTACTGGCTCCGCTGTGATTACGCCACAGGCCAGAATTCCTAAGCGCTTTCAGGCTTTAGGGTTCAGGGTCTAGGGGCCCAGAACCCGAACTTCAATCCCTTGAGCCCTAAGTCCTGAAGAAGAATACTACCAAATTGTAATTATCAAGCAATACTACAACACTAGAATGCTACACCACTAGAATACCGTATTACTACAATACTACAATACTATCATACTATGATCCCTTAGGCCACCCACTGGTCCTGAAGCAGAATGTGGATGGCTCCACGGAGCAGCGCGGCTTCGAGCTGCCACCGGCTCGGTCCGGTCTTGAGGGTTTGTTGTGTTGTCAGTTCGCTAAATTAGGGTCCCAACTTAGGCCACAAAAACAGCACGGCACTCTTGTATAACGGATCCGAGAACGGGGCCCTATATAATTTAGAGTACTAACCTCGTATGGTTTGGGTTTACAGAAGGGATATGTCCCAGGGTTTAGGGTTTTGGCCTCTTTCGGTTTCGTTCGATAGTCGACTTGTCCGAATACCAACGATGATACCCCAGTGCCATACTGCACAATCAGACTCAACCCAGCCCTAAACCCTAAACCCTAATCTAGCAGAACGGAGGGAACTCAGAACATGGTTTCTATTGTTCTGTTAGCGGGCTCTCGTTTTCAGTAATATGCAACGCTCCGATTTGGCCTCCTTTGCAATAAGAGGCATCGCAAGAGATCATCGTGGCATACGCCTGTGAGACAAAGCAGTTGACGGAACGTTCGTAATGGGGACTGGCTAAGGACATGAGTAACCCTAAACCGTGAAGATAGACTTGTACTTTCCTGTGACATCGGGTTCCAGACTCGTACATAAGCAAATCCAAATAAGTAGTGTATGCACTTCTCTGTAGTCCTATGTAAGCTCATGAAAGGGGATAAGCGGCCCGCGATCTCGTTGATTTCAGTTGAAAGCTGAACTCCTGATACTATACTTTGTTTGATTTTGTCATTCGGTGATCCGATGAAACACAGCTATCTGTGAGTATCGATGTGCTTTCGAATCATTCTAGGTGCACTTTCTGTTTCAGTGTTCCTAGCACGTCCAGATGGTTTCCTGACAGTTTCAACTGAAGGAGTTCGACAGGCTCCTGACACATGTGCATGCTATCTGCTGTAAACGGGGAGCACCTCATCGTAGCGATCAAGTATCGTTCTAAAGCGTCTAGCTTGTCAGTCATCCAGCAACATCCAGCAACAGAATTCATGTCATGCATGATAACGTCCAGCTTGTTCTTCACCAACCGTGTTCTGCAGTTCTAGCGGAAGCTTTTCCGTCCCCGATTAGAGCCATGCGCATGCTTCGAAACTACGAGTGTTATGGGTACCGTAGTTTTTTGAATGCGTTATTTATGCAAAAGAAGGTTTGGGTCAAAGTGTAACCGAAGTGTAGCTTACTCGTTTGGTTCCGAGCCCGTGAGTTCGGTCTTACTCATTGTTGAATTCACGCGTTTCGCAGAGTGGCATCAAACGCAGGCAGAAGGGAAGGCAGTCGTGATGAAGCTTGATCAGTATTCTATGCCGAATACCCAATACACATATTCAGAATGGCAGCGGGAGGATCCTGGTCGTTTTGCTTTGCTCGTAGAGACCTAGAATAACCGAAAGCTGCAGCTTCTGCTCAAGCGAACGGAACCTTGGTCGTGGACCCTCTCTAGTAGGGTCCGTCTTGTAAAGAAGCTTCACGAGGAAAGCCCGAAATCTTAAGAATCCCCCAATAGCTCCCTAGAGCAAAGCCTTAAACTCTAAACCCATACATACTACACCCTGAACCTTCAAGTCCAAGAGCCCCCCGCGACCCCAAAACGTGACGTTGTCGAGCCTGAATATCAATTAACAAGCCGACACCCTGCTCCCAAAGCCCCCCAGTAAATCCCCGGTGCCCACAGATCCCCAGAACCGCAAATCCCATGCCCACATTCAAATTCCAGGTTCAGCACTAGGCGGACGGACTTGGAAAAGGGGCAGAACCTGACGTTGCTTGCCGACGCGACCCTAGTGAGGCCCGCAGGGTTGGAGCAGAGCCGGAGTGATACCCAGAGAGCCGCACCCTTTCTTTCATTTTTTGGAATATTCTTTCGATATTAAGGAACATTTCACACATGTTTTGACGTGATTGAATCTGGTTCAAGTGACAGAAGAAGTTCGTCAATTGAGACATCCTAGCCCAACAACATCCAACAACCCCAATCCCTGAACCCTAAGCCCTAAATCCTAAGCCCTAAACCCTAAATCCTACAGCTTAAAACCCGGAAGCCCTAAACCCCTAAAGCCCACCCTTCGCAGAGCCCCTGTCTCCTAAACGAAAGGCTTTAGGGTTTAGGGTCCTCGTGTGTGGATCTTTAAGCTCTACTGAGGGCATCTGGGCATTCTAGCCCAAAGCAACGGTTCTGAGGAACTGAGACCCCTTCACCATACGAAAACCGAAAAATCCTAAACCCTAAGCCCTAAACCCTAAACCCTAAGCCCTAAACCCTAAGCCCCAAACCCTAAACCCTAAACCCTAAGCCCTAAACCCTAAGCCCCAAACCCCAAACCCCAAACAACCATACGCCCTGAACCCTAAAGGTCCCGAGGCCCCTTGACCGTGAATCCCCCAAAGAATCCTAAGCGAAGGCCGCTGACCGAGGGCTTCGTGACCGTCACCCCCGAGCCCCAGGGATGATCTCTTCAGGCTGAGATGTCTTTCCTCCGCCTCGGAGGGTATGTCGGTTAGGGTTTAGGGTTTAGGGTTCAGGGTTTAGGGTGTGCATAGAGGTGCGAGCCGCTTCATTTAGTGAGGCATGGGGAGAGTTTTTTGGGATTCAGAGGTTTCAGAATCACTTGCCCGGAGTAGATTCAATCAAGACGCGAGCACGCGCACATATGCAGTTATGCGATTTCACAACATTTCTCCGAGGCCTGGGCTCAGGCTCATGGCATCCGCAGTTTGTTCAGTCCTTCCTTCCATATCTCGCATCTCATGGCTCTCCGTGGTATGCCTGGCCCTGGCCTTGGGCCCGAGCTTCTGCGTGCGCCCTGAGACCTTCGCAGAGCTCCCGCCGAGTGCGGGCGTTTCTTGCTCGCATCCGTCCCGTCTGGCTGCCTGCCGCCCAGGGAGGTCTAGTGACTAGTGCAGCGGGAAGCAGGAGCAAATCGGGGTTTGAGGCTTTGCGAGGCTTTGTGGCTTCAGGGCTGTTGCCGGCCGTCCCTCCGAAGCCTGTGAAGCTTCTTTGGGGTTCGCCGTCTCAAATCCCAAGACTCCAAAAGCTCAGGACGCTGGACACCAAAGACACCACAAGGACGGATGGAGGTCTGCCTTGGCCCCTTCCGCCCGAGGCTCAGGTCTGCAGGGGTGTGCGGATCATCGCAGGATTTACGCAAGCTTCTGCCTGATCGCAGGACTTCGAAATCCAAGTCCGAGGATTTCGCGTTATCTTAGTGCAGGCTTAGTTTTTGGGGTGCTCAGTCTGCGAGGGCGTAGGGTTTGCGGGGGCTAGGATGGTGGTAGGCAAGGACTTGCATGTGGACCGAGGAAATCGGCATCCCGAAGTCCCAGCATCTGCCCCTTCCCGTCGAGGCTCCAGCATCCGCGAAGTTCCGAAATCCCAAAGCCTGAACCCCTAAACCCCAAACCTGAAATCCTATGCGCCCTGGAGCCTAAACCCTTAAGCATGTCAATCCCAAACTCTAAAACCCCTGTTCTTGTCGTTTTCCCAGCCGGACCCGAAAATCGAAATACTTCAGGCGGCCCACAAAACCCCATTTGAAAGAAGCCCTCAAATGAGCCAAAAAAAGAGCGCATCGGACAGTTTCTTGTGTAGGGCACGATGCGACTGGGTCGTGCTGCCGAGCTATTTGTTTGAAGGCTCATAGTGTACATGACCAGTTCCAGATTGCAGAACAGACTTTTATAGTACCCCTTAAAGGGTACCCCATCATAGAACCCTCCCTAGAGTGCCCCATAAAGGGAACCCCCACCAAAAGGCCCCCACTATAGAATCCTCCCTAGAGTGCCCCTGGAAGGGGACCCCATCACAGAACGCTATAGTACCCCTTAAAGGGGACCGCATTCTAGAACCCTACAGTACCTTTTAAAAGGGACCCCATCACAGAACCCTAGAGTGCCTCTTAAAGGGGACCCCATCAGAGAACGCTATAGTACCCCTTAAAGGGGACCGCATTTTAGAACCCTATGGTACGTTTTAAAGGGGACCCCATCATCGAACCCTAGAGTGCCCCTTAAAGGGGACACCATCACAGAACCCTATCGAACCCAAGAGCAGACCCGCGATTCTCAGGAGGAGCCGGCGTCGTCCAAGCCGCCAGCCCGGGGGCCCGGTACCGTGCGTCATGTGCAAGCCAGAGAGCCCAAGGGCTTAGGGAGGTTGAGGGAGTTTATCGAGGTTTAGGGAGGTTAGGGAAGTTCAGGGAGGTTTAGGTTCTAGGGTGTATTTTTCCGTCAGGGATCCCCTCTAGACTCTAGCCTTTGTCTTATGAGCACTTTCTTGTTTATGGGATGTGGGGCTCTGGGAACTCAGAGCGCCATGTTGTTTTCAACTTTCAACTAAGCATACCTGGGGCCGGAGAAGCAATGGTTTCGAGCCCAAGGGCACGAGTGAGAAGTTGACAGCTCCGAAAACCAACAGAGCATTGTTACAGTCCGATATTGTCGCATTATTATGGCATTCTCGTCCTCGTATTGTGAGAGTTTGTATCACTTAGAGTAGTATTCTTGTCAAACCAAGTATCTGACGTTTTTCCGAGTCAGAGTTACAGCTGAGTAGGGCGAGAACCGGCAATTGAATTTCTCGTAGTTGCTAAAGCTGAGCTTTCATATGGCTGTTTGTCCACTTCTATGGTGCTGTGTCGAACCAGGAAGCAAGAACACACCCACGATTCCGAGGAGGAACCCGCCGTGTCTTCCGAGCCGCTGCTGCCGGTCGGGCGCCTGGTACATGATCCCCATATTTTTGCTACTTGTTTCACTTGATTCCATCTGCAAGCCGAGAATTTGCTTCAGATCCGTCCGGGGCCCGTGTAGATTCTACGGGCCCTGCAGCTCACCAAGGCCAGATCCAGCAGCGTGGCTGAGACGGAGAGCGCGGACTCCCCCAACTGCGCCTGGATATGTACAAGCAGCCCCCTCTGTTTTTTGAAGGGAGCAAAAGCGGAAAAGGCTCTGCTCTGCTGCGTTTTCGGAGGCTTTCGACCCTGAGCCGAGGCACCGGAGACCATGGGGCCCTCGAGAAGCTCGGGATCCGCGGAGAGGGCGCTCTGTGCTCCTGGCCTGGCATCGGCTGTGATAAAAGCGTCTGCGTGGTGGAGATCACGCGCCACGATGCGGAGGGCGACCTGGCGGCGGTGGCAAACATGCCGCAACTCCAACACTTGGATGTCTCCAACTCAAAGGTCCATGGGCATCTGAGTTTTCTGCGACGTCTGCTGCAACTGAATCACCTAGATCTCTCGGACACGGATGTCCATGGCTCCTTTTCTCTGAGCGATCTGCGGAAGCTTCGGTATTTGCACCTCTCCGGCTCCCGCCTGATCCGTGGGCATTTGTTGGATCTGCGAAATCTCCACCAACTCTATCATGTGGATCTCTCACACGGAAAGTTCGGTGGGAACCTCGAGGACTTGAGTCATCTGGAGCGACTACAGCACCTGGGCTTAGCCCACCCAGATGATAGGATTGGCGGGCAGCTCCAGGACCTGCATTGGCTGCGGCAGCTGAAGCATCTGGACCTCTCAGGGACGGATGTCAGCGGCCGCCTGGAGGACTTGGAGAATCGGACTGGGCTGGAGATCGTGAACCTGGCGCGCGCAAACATCACTGGCCATCTTTCGAAACTGTATAGGCTCGATAGCTTGAGGATGTTGGACTTCACTGACACAAGAATAGGGGGCAGGCTCGAGGATGTGAGACACCTCAAAAGGCTGCAGCGCCTGGTCCTCCCTAGTCCACGCCTCTCCGGCGACCTCCAAGCCTTGCAGGGTGCAACGGATCTTGAGATCCTCAACTTGAAAGGCAGCCAGGTCGAGGGCAATCTGGACACTCTGCAGGGGATGAGCAACCTCCGGCTGGTGGACCTCGGGGAGACCCACATCTCCGGCAGCCTAAAGTTCTTGGAAAACAAGGGGAAGATGGAGTCGGTCGACTTGGCCCACACCCTGGTCGAGGGCGAGCTCGGCCCTTTGCAAGGCCACACCGCGCTCCACACGGTGGACTTGCGCAAGAGCCGAGTCGCCGGGGAGCTCTCGCCCCTGAAAGACCTCAAAGAACTCCGAAGATTGTACCTCGGCGAAACCGACGTCACCGCAACCTTGGAGCCCGTGGCAGAGCTGATTCGATTGGAGCGGCTAGATCTGGCAAAGACCCGGGTGTGGGGGCCATTGGCTCCTTTGGAAGGACTTACCAAGCTTGAGACGCTGTCTCTCCACGACACGAAGCTCTCTGGAGACTGGGGGGCGGTCCAACATCTCCGCCGCCTCGAAAGTTTGCACCTCAGCAACACGGAGATCTCGGGCGACCTGGCTGCCGTTCGGGAGCTCACACAACTCCAACGGCTGCTTGCGGGCGGAGTGAAGAACATTCGGGGCAAGCTGAGAAGTCTGGAGAAGCTTACGATGCTGTCGAATCTGGAGCTGCCTGAGACCCAAGTCTCTGGCAATCTCAGTGACATAAGCCAGCTGACCTGGTTGAAGATTTTGGATCTCCGCGAGACGAGAGTCTCGGGCAACCTCGAGGTTGTGGGCTCTCTAACCGACCTTCAGGTGCTCAACCTCCGCCAGACTGCAGTCTCGGGCACTGTGGGTGATCTTGCACCCAGGGGCTGGTTTGGAACAAAACCGTTGCACAGCTTGGACCTGAGTGCCACAGCCGTCGGCGGCGACCTCAAAGCCCTCACAAAGTTCGGAAACCTCAAGGAGGCGTTTTTGTCCGGGACCCGCGTGACCGGCTGGTTGTTTGCCGACTTGCAGAGCTGCTGCAAAAACCTGGCCGTGCTGGATCTCTCCGTGGGGCTCTCAGTGGCTTTGGGGTGTTGCAGGTCTGTCTTCGTCGTGCTCGAGCATTTGGGGCGCTCGAACTCAGGACAGCCAAGTGGGTGGCCTACGGCCGCTGGGAGATGAGCAGCCGCCCGGGCTCCTGCCAAAACTTGAGCGCCTGAACGCTTGCAGCTCAGTTGCTCGCCAGTTGCGCTCGACTTCTTGTTTAACCGTTCTGATCCACATGATTTCTCTTTAGTTGAGGTGAGCGGCTGCCCGCTGAATGGGACTGCCGCAGAGCTCTTGGTTCCCCTAGCGGCGGCACCACTGAAGAGCCTCGCGGCCGCCCGCAGCGGCCTGCGTGGTGAGCTGCCAAAGCAGCTGGATGGCAGCCACAACGATGGCTGGGACAGCCTTTTGGAGAAGAACCTTGAATACCTGGACCTGGCTGGAAATCAGCTCAGTGCCATTCCCCGCCTTGGAGCAAGCGTAACGCACCTGGATCTCAGCAGCAATGCTGGCCCCATGACATTCGGCCACGGCGTGCTGACCCAGGCTCCTCCCAACTCTGTTTCATTCGTTGGGACGCCTCGACAATTGCCGGATTTTAGAGCCTTCAATCCAAGCAATCGCAGGTGGTGCTGAACCACACGGAGGTGCACATGGAGGGCACGCGCCTGCAGAACCCAAAGGAGGTCCAAGGGGAGGCGCGGCGTCTCAAGAAGGAGCTGCCAATGGAGGAGTCCAGGCGCCGGCCTCAGAACAGAGCTAAAACGCTAAGTCCCATCACAGATATAGGGTTTAGGGCCAGGGTTTAGGGTTTAGGGTCACAGATAGGGTTTAGGGCCAGGGTTTAGGGTCTAAGTTCCCGGACCTCTGGTCTCTTTGCACTCTGTGAGCCCGTCAAGGCGAACCCTGCACGCCGAGGGCTACGCCTGCGCTGAGTTTATGCTCCACACGCTGCACGTCACCCCGGAGCTCTTCTTGCCCCAGTACCTTGCGGAATGACCCATTTAGGGTCTATAGAATTTAAGAATTTATAGGGTTTAGGGATACCCTTCTAATATTAAAAAATCCTTCTATATGGTTTTACAACCTGAACGTTTGTAGAGTTCTTTTCCTCCTTCAACCCCACACCACCACACCCTGAACCCTAAAGAATAAGCCTTAGAGGAAGCCTTAAAGCAACCGCAAAGGGAATCCTTTCAGGGTTTTTCTCGTTCTCAAGGTACATGTGCAAGTGCCAGCCCGGTCACTTCGGAGAGGGTGCCACCTGTCAGGTGCCCGAAGCTACGAAACATGGGGGCCTTAATGATTAGACTGAGGTTTCGGGTCATATTATACTACAAATATATATATATATATACATATACATATATAGGGACTACAAGGAAGCCACGAAATATGGGGTTGTGTATTAGACTAAGGTTTCGGGGTGCAGTGTACTAGAACTAGATCGGGACTGTAAGGGGCTATGGCAACAATTTATCATTCCTTGTCGGGAAATGGGGGTTGAGTTTGTGCGAGGCCTGCCCTGCCGACACCTTTGCAGATGGCGAGGACCAGCCGCAGTGCGAGTCGTGCCCGGCCAACAGCACCTCAGCGAACGGCTCTGCGGCGTTGACGGCATGCGATTGCAGTTATGGGAAGCCTCGGGGCGAGAAGGGCAACCGGAGTTGCCAGTGCGGGGCGCCTGGGCTCTGGTTAAGGGACTCAACTTAAATAACCATGATAGGGATCTATAGTGAATAGGGTCTCCTTTTTTTCCTTCTTACGGTAACTTAACCAGAAGCGCCTTAACCAGAACCAGGCGCACATGGCGCAGCTGGGGGGCTTCTGTGCGCCATGCAGCAAACTCCACATCGACTGTCCGGAGCCTGGAAGCATCGCAGAACATGCTCCGGTGGAACAAGGCTATGCCCGCATCTCCGGCTCCCTTCAGGTGGGATGCCAATTCAAATTCGCGTCCCTAAGCTAAACCCTCAACCCTGAACCCTAACATGAACCATGTCCGTGTTCTCAACCCTATGCGCAGGTCTTCCGCTGCTTGGAGGCAGAGCGTTGCACACCCTTCACGGATTCGGGCTGTGCAGCTGGATCCTTGTCTTCGTTTTTTTGCTTATAGTTTAGGGTTTAGGATGCGCCTAACATCTCATAATATATTGTTGCCCATGTCGAGATTCAACTTCGGGATCATTGGCTCCCAAGCCAAAACTACGAATCACTAGGTTCCCGGAGAGTTGCTGCAGCTATGCATAGGCTGGGAGTCGGGAGTCTGCCATGCACTCTAGTGACATGATCCCCACTGCCTACCTGTTGCATGACTGCGGAAAGCCATGTCTCAAGGATACTCCGGCCCACTGTGTGTGGAGTGCGCTCCAAACTACCATTCCTTCAACTTCGGCAAGCAGTGTGACGAATGCCAGAGCCTGCGCCAGCACCTCGACGATCAAACGGGGCACTGCACTACACAGTGGGGCGGATCTTTGGTCTGTGAGTAGTTTTGCTTGAGGATGGAAGTTGCAAGCCGGCTTCATTTTGTCGGGTATTCCTGCCGATTCTCGAGGCAGTCGGTGGTCTTAGTCTTCGTGGTCTCCTTTGGAACTCTGGCGCTGGTGGGCGCCTTCCTTGCCGCAGGCTGCCTCCTGAGGCGCATAGTAGTCAGGCTACATCTGTTAAACTGTTCAACTCCGCCTTCAGAAAGCCCTGAAACATCTGTTAAACTCTAAAGCTTCCACAGCCCGAGAAACCCTTATGCAGACTAAACATCCCCAAGCCTGAAAAAGCTACAAAAAACCAGGAGCTACGTCCCAAAGCCTGGTCTGGGAATGGAGTGCGCGGCGCAGCTCCTGGTGTCCCAAGGGGCGGTGCTGCTGCAGCTGGCGCAGCTCTGGGTCTTGCTGGCGCACCTCGGCCCTCTGGTCTTTCTCTCTCGCTGTCGTTCTCACTCATACATCCGTANCCCAAGGGGCGGTGCTGCTGCAGCTGGCGCAGCTCTGGGTCTTGCTGGCGCACCTCGGCCCTCTGGTCTTTCTCTCTCGCTGTCGTTCTCACTCATACATCCGTACGATTCCGTACGTATGTACATACCTGCAAACAAGTACTATGCAAGTTGCAGTGTGGGGGCACAGCCTTGGGCTGACTGTTGCCATGCATTTTCCTCTTGCACTGAGCATGGCTTAGGCGCCTGACGAGTGCTAGGGAGGCACAAGAAGCGCCTGAGCTGCACTTAGGGCTCGCAACTGCGGCTTCAAGAATCTTGGTTGGGAGTTGGCCGTTGCGGCTGATTTGTCTGTGTGGCACTGTGGAGCTTAGGTTTTGCAGGAAGTTGTTGCGGCCAATGTCACAGATGACATCCCAGCCCCTGAGGAGTTGAACATGGATCGTAGCTCGGGCTGGCTAGCCTAACTGGTTTCTTGTAAGGCAGTGTGGAAGCGCGTGAAGCTGCGAAGATCTGAGCCGAGGGGATCCACTGTTGTCCTACATCGAAATCCTACAGTTTACGGGCTCGGAGTTGCAAAGCTTCCTGGACTTCCAGTGCCGCTACGACGGTGCGACCGTCCGGGGCGTTTTCGCCCTTGCCACGCCCCTCCTTCCCTTGCTGGTCCTGGCGGCATGCGCCTGGGCTTTTGTTAAAGAGCTTACTGTAAGGTACCCTAATAGGGATCTATAGTAAATAAGCGGGTTTCTTTATGATGGCAACTTGAGTTCAACTAACCCTACTAAACCGTAACCCTAAACCCTAAACCCTAAACCCTAAACCGTAACCCTAAACCCTAAACCCTAAACCCCAAGAGCTCAGGCGCCTGCCTCGAGCTTCGGAACCTTGGCATGGGATCCTTGCCTGCACCAGAAGCGCACTCCAAAACATCCGAATGGTAGCCGCTGTTCCCCCCCCTCAACCTCTCAGAAAGAATATCCCTCTCTAGTCCCTGTATAACAATACCATACTAGTATTATCCAGTAAAGCTAGTATTCGGGGCTTTGCATAATTATCATAATGCCTTCATCCGTTAAATAACCCCCCCCCCCAATATGAAGAATTATTTTGGGCCTTTAATTTTCTAAAATTAGGGGGATTTCGGGCGGTTTTAGGCTTGATTTTCCGACATTCGAGTCTAGAATGTTGAATCCCCAGGCCAGGGCGCGCGTCTAACGAAAAGCATGGGATGGGGAACGGGAGGAACTCCCAGGCTAGTGCGCGGCAGGGCCAGTAATTGCTGTCTCGAATCCGGAAATCCCAGGCTAGGCAGCGGGGTGCGGGATTGGGTGCGGATTGGCATGCGCAGGCTGAGAGGAGTACATTGCTGTCTCGAATCCCCCTAGCCTGAGAGTTCCTCCCGTTCCGGATCCCATGCTTTTTGTTAGATGCGCACCCTTGCCTGGGAATTCAAAATTCTAGACGGCAAAACCCTGAAATTCCCACATCCGGACTCCCTCGGACGCCGCGTTCCTGCTCCAAATGTCCGCGTTCCAATTCCAGAAAAGTACACCCTAGCCTGGTAGTTCCAATCGCATCATGCCGATCCTACCTGACCTCTAATTCAAAATGCCTTTAAATCTGTTAATTTTTGAACTTGTTGCTCGAAACTGGAATTTTTTTCGGCCGGGGAATTCCTTATACTTAGGGGGAATTATTAAACGGATGAAGGGATTAGAATTAATGCATCTCCCTTCTGTTTGTAACTAGTATTAAGGGGCTTGTATGACTATATACCATCATATTCTTGACGCACCTCCCTTCTGCTGTTTCGAGGTATCCAGCTGGCCCTTCGAGCCTTGACGGTGCTCTTCGTGGGAGGGGCCTCCGGCGCGGTGAAGCTCTTGGGCTGCCAGCGCGCCGACGGCGAAGGCGGGGGGGTTTAGGGTCTCCAGGGTCCAGGGTGTTAAGTTTAAGTTTCTGTTGCCTGGACTCGAAACCCCAAAGCCTAAACCCTAAAGCCTACGAGGCACCTGGATACCGGACGACCTGGCGTTCCGGCCACTTTTCCCGTGGCTCCAGTGCTCGAAGGAGACCGCCGCGGCCGCCTGGGTGGGGTGCCCAGCGTTCTCTTCGTTGGGTTTAGGGTTCAGGGTTTGTTTTTTTTTGTTTTTTCGGTTGAGGGTTTAGGGGACAAGTCTGACAAGTCCCCATTCAACATTTGTCTGGGAAGCCGTTGACGCGAATCTCGAACTCCTGTGTGTTTGTACTAGAAGTGGTATCTAGAATCTAGGCTTCCTTTTCAGAGGTGGACCGAATCGGCTGGAGCACTGCCGCCGTCTATGGTGCTGCGGTGCCCGGTTTCCTCGCCTTCCTCTTCTTCAAGCAGCACCGCACCATGCGGCCGCTCAGATCTTTCTGGGGTTTACAGCAGGGATGGCTGCTAAGCTACACACGTAGAGTTCTCAGTGTGCAGTGAACTTGACAAAGGCAGTGCAAGACCTTCTTTGTCGTCAGTGCCAACCAGGAGAGAGGCAGCGTTCAGTTGGAGCTCACCGCGTGCGCAAAGTCGGAGCACTTCGAGGACCAAGAACAGAAGGGCTCACGTGTATACTTGATCATCCGCGCAACAAGTTAGTTACGGAGAAGCTTCCTGTCTTTCTTCCCGTTGCTTGTTTGCGGTTTGACATGCCGATGGAGCGAACTAACATGTCTGCTGTGAATGCGAACAGCATCTAAGCCTAAACCCCTAAACCCTATACCCCCAACGCCCTAAAGCCTAAAGCCTAAACCCTTAACCAAAACGCAGGCTCTCTTATCTCCAATCTGATGGTGCTCTGCGCAGGAATTTCACGGCAGTCAGGTAAGCAAACCTAACGGAAAATGAGAATGCCTCATCCCCGAACCCTAAACCCATTAAACCCCCCAAACCCCAAACCTAAACCCCTAAACCCTTAAACAGGAGGAACTCCTGACACGGCGCTTGCTGGGGGCTGCAGCGGCCCACCTGGCGGTGCAGAGGCCCGGCGAAGCTCTGGTGGAGCTCCGCCAAAACGCGGTGACGCTCGGCGGTTTAGGCTTTAGGCTTGGGTAGACACAGAAGCCTAGGCTTCATGGGTTTAGGGTTTAGATTTGGGTCTAGTTTAGGGTTTAGGGTCTAGGGGTTAAGGGTTTGTGTAGGGGTTTTGGGGTTTTGCGTTTGAGAGAGACCTTGTACTTCGGCCCCAACGAAGTCCGTTCTGCTGCCCAGGATTGTGACCCCGCAAAATGGCATCAGTGACGAAGAGAAGAGTGGCGGCTTTTCTTCCATCTCGGTGGCTCGGTCGGCACTGTATTGTGTTGTGGTATATGCTGTTCTATTCTACATTTTGGTATTTGCCACTCTTCTATTCTATTCTGACCTGTTCTGGTCTCTTCTCCACTATTTCTCTCTACTGATCTTGTATGATATTATGTTATTGAAAGCAGAAAGGCCTGCCAGCACGACTCCAAAGCACTTTTGACAAGGCCGAGAGCTTCATCATGGAGAGCGACATGAAAGACACCGTGCTGACACGGAACTACATGATGCAGATGCTGACGGAGCGCAGCATCTTAGAGGAGATCCAATCAGACAGCTTCCTGGTAGCAGCCTTTGTTCGTTTTTGTGTCCCTAAACCCCCCAAAACTAAACCCTACACCCTTGGTGCTTGTAGACTCCCGCCTCCGTCATGCCAACAATAGCATAGCATGGCTGACGAGCTTTCATGCATCGAAGGAATGCTGATCGGGGCGAAGCAACTTCTTTGCAAGTACGCCGCTCCCTTGCATTTCGTGGCTTTGGCTGGCCGGTTTACCGAGTCCCAACATCCGAAGGTCTTAGCCATGAAACACGAAAGCCCGAGAGGCCTAAAAGGGTGCCTGTTGTAACACTGGTATCATGTCACCGAAAGCCTTGGAGAACTAAGACCTTGAGGCCCTGAACGTTTGAACCAGTTTTTTACCCCATACAGCCTGAGCCCTCAAACCTTACCTTAATCTACTAAAGCCGACGGTGCCGGTAGGGTCCGAAGGCCAACCCCAGGATAGAATCTCTGGGAACCCTACAAAAACTTAGTCTCTGGCAGGTTAAGGCAAACCATGCCCGGAGACTTAGAGGGACCCTTATCGGCACCCTTAATGGAATCCTGACAGTTCTTAAAGGAACCCATAAAGGAACCCTTGATATTCAAGCGGCTTTAGGCTCTAGCTCTTGAGGCCTACTGCGGCGGCGTGTGGATGGAAGTCGCTCTGAAACTGAGCGCCGCGTGCCTCGTTTCTGCGGCTCGCCTGAACCAAAACCATAAAACGCCGAAGGGTTTAGGGTTTAGAGCACAGGCCGTAGGACTTAAATGTACAGGGTTTGGGGTGTGGGGAGCCCTAAACCCGGAAGCGTGCACCTCAGGTCGTCTCTTCGAAGGATGGCCTCTGGCTGTCCGTGGCGATCACCTTCGGCATGGCGGTGATCGTCGGCAGTGTCCGCCCCTTTGCACAGCCCCAGGCGGGAAGCAGAAGGTTCAGATTCCTGGAAAAATAGATATTGACTTGCACCTCAACCTCTTTCTAGTAACCTGATATAGCAGACCGGAGAGCATCCCAAGGTTTAATATAAGGGAATCCCTCATATTAAACCTTGTCCCGAGCCCTTGTAGCACCCCTGACAGCAAGCCCTTATAGTAGCCTAATGTTACAGGTGAACACCCTCCAGAGCTTCAGCTTCTGTTGTGACTCGGCCGACTTTCGGGAAGGACAGAACCTGGAATGGAGAGGGTGTAGGGCTTAGGGTGTTGGGTTTAGGGCTCATATAGGGTTTGGGCACGTTGGGGCTTAGGGTTAAAAGTTTAGTGCTCAGGGTTTAGGGTTCAGGGTTCAGGGTTTAGGGCTGCTTAGGCTTTAGGGTTTAGAAGCTTGAGACTCATAAAATGGTTTCATCGCAAAAACAATTCTCTTAAATCCCTGAAGCACCGAATGCGTCGGGTCTGATGGCTGTCGGTGCCAGTGATCGCTGCAAAGCAAGAGGAAATCTGGAGGCCTTAAGACACGAGCCAGGGTTTTCGCTTACATTTCACCACTATAATAGATAGATAGATAGATAGATAAACAGACGACAGAAAAAGAGAGAGAGAGAGAGAACAACAAAGAGAGAGGGAGATAGATCGATAGATCGATAGATCGATAGATAGATAGATAAATAGATAGATAGATAGACAATAGGTAGAGACCTCGAGATCTGGATGTAGATATATAGACATAGACATATAGATATCGATCTAGAAGGAGGATGTATGGGAGCTCTGTCCAGGGGAAGAAACTTGCTCCCAGGCCTGGCTCTCGCCGCGGTGGGCTTCGCGCACCGCTGGACCTCTCTGACCCACCTGGCCCTCTCGGTGCCATCCCCGGAAATCTCACAGGGCTTCGGGCTTAGGGTTTTGGGTTTAGGGTTTCGGGCTTACGGATTAGGGTTTGGACTTAGGGTTTAGGGTGTCCCAGAAGCTGTGGCTGCCTTGCTCTCCGGTTTGGTCGTGTTTGTTTGGTGGTGAAGGAACTGGGCACTTGGCAGTACCACACAAGGGGCAAAACCCTAAACCCAAAACCCTAAACCCTAAACCCTAAACCCTAAACCCTAGAGTCCTTTGTTGGACTTCGGTTTGCAGATATAGCTGAGACTGGTTTGATTCCTCAATAAGGCGCCCGCCTTCAGGGAGCCCCTAAAGGAGCTCCCCTTTCCTGGGTTCCTCTTGAGGAATTAGATCTACAGTAGAAGCCAAAAAGTTGGAAACCCAATAGCCTCAGTCCCTAAAGAGTAATGTATAGGGAATCCCAGCACTAATTGTCCTTAATCCGGTTTCCAACTTTTTGGGGTCCACTCTAAGTGAAAGTGATAGGGATCTATGGTAAGTACCATGGCTTCCTTACTATGGTAACTTTAACTAGGGTTCTACAGCATATATATATATACACTGTGGTGTTCCTATTATGGTAACTAGGGATTTATGGTTGGCTTTCTTTTTATTCCCTAAACCCTAAATGCTAAACCCTTAAGTCAAGTGGCTTAGAAAGAGCTCAGATTCGAGCCCTAAGGCACCGGTGGTGCTGACGGCTCTTCAACTTCTGCGCCCGGACTCCCCGGAAGCCCTGGCCCTGCGGCTTCAGCAGGACGGCTTAGGGGTTTAGGGGTTTTGGGTTTAGGGTTTAGGGTTTAGTTTTTAGGGTTTAGGGTTTTTTGGGTTCAGGGGCAAGAGGTTGAGAGGGGGTTAGGGTCTAGGGGTTTGGGGTTTAGGGCCTAGGGGTTTCAGGGCTTTAGGGATGCGCCCAGTGCGATGACGACACGTCATTGAAAGATGCCAGCCGCCGCTGACCCATGTCAGAGACCTGCGATTTGCCGATCATCTATGTAAATTCACTGTCCTATGGCCCTTCCGCTTCCTTGCTTTCTTGTCTGCAGTGCTATTGCCGAGCCACCGTCAGGCTTTGCTCGTTTTCTGTTGTTTTCCTCTGCCTTTCCGTTTGCTGCAGCTTAGACTTTCATTCTGCAGTGAATGATCGTGCACCCAGGCCTATGTCTACCATGGTATATATATGTCAGCGGAATTGAATGAGCTTGTGTCTATGTTGCCAGGAGCTGGCGAAGCAGATCGATTCCCTGCGGCGTGGTGAGGGTGTGAGAGTCTGCGCAGAAGAAGTGAGGCTCCTGTGATACAGAAGCCATTTAGCCCATACTATAGGGGCCTAAATAATTGCCTACACTATTTTGGGGGTTTCTTTCTATAAGTATAGTATAATGGGCCCCAAAACCTTACTCTTTTTATTAAGGCCCCTAGATTATCCGTAGTCAGGCCCCTGCAGTGGCCTGCAAAAGTGGCCAAGGAGATACCATGCTTTCTGCGGCGCACCGGCTCTCAGTATCAAAACCAAAAGAAGCCAATGACCTACTGTGCCAGGAACCAAGCAGTGCGCCTGCCTTCTTGCAAAGGAAGGGAAGATGAAAGATGACGCGGTGGCTTCTATGTTGACCTATTTCCGTCGATCTTTTCATCTTTCTCAACTCTGTTTCGCTCTGTTTTTGTGGCAAGTGTGGAAGCTCGTAGTGGGAGAGGTAATGCCTCAAGGCTACAGCCAGCGCATATCCAGACCGCTCGTGCCGTCAACTTTCACTCCCGCCCGCTTAGCCATGTGTTCATCCTGTCACGTCGCTTTAGAGCCCTAAGTTGGGCGTACAGTGAAATTGCAGACTCCGTCCCAACTTGTCGTCGGCTAGGCGGTGCTTCGAAGTCACGTCACCGTTGTACTTTAAGGGCCTCTACTGGTTACTTAAAGGGTTAGAACAAGGGGTAATATGAGGGTTAGTATACAGTATAAGGCTTCCTACAAGGCTCCTTAAGGGTTAGTTCAAGCTGCGCCTTAACCGTGTAGTGCTCGGTCCAGAATGGTCACCCCATACTGCCGCTGTCTCTCTTCACAGCTTCTTCGCTCAAGCAGCTCATAATATCCTTCATGGTAACCAACGTAGTAACCTGCAATCATCGTAGCTCTTATAGGAACCCTCATAGTAACCCTTAAAGTCCCCCTTACAGCAAGTAACCCTTCAAGTAACCCTTAAAGTACTGGGACCCAGAGTAGGCCCTTATTCCCATTTTTAGGGTTTAGGTTCTCTTATAACCCCCTTTAAACCAAAAAGGGCACCCTTTTTATTCCTAGGTTACTGTTGCGTCTAAAGTAAAAACCCTACAAACCCCCAAACCCTAAACCCTAAACCCTAAACCCCAAACCCTAAAGTAACCCTTGGAGCCCTGGCAACCCCCAACAGCTCGACGTCCGGCAGGTCTCGGCGTCGAACCCTTTCTGCTGAGCTTCGGTGTTTCGCCAAAACTGCTTGCGCCTTTGCGGTGCTTGGGGTTTAGCGTTTAGGGTTCTTAAGGGTTTTAGGGTTTAAGGGTTCTTAAGGGTTTTTAAGGGTTCTTAAGGGTTCTTAGGGGTTTAAGTTAATGGCTTGAGATTTCAAAGGGCGCTGATTCTGCACGGCTGGGGCGTTGGCGGGGCACATGCCTAGTCACAGGCTAGGCTTTGCGACTCTGCATGCTTGTCTTTGTTTCTGTTTGTCTACGAGAAATCAGTTGGGCTCATGGACAGATCTGTCACGACCCTGAAGTCAATGTGGGCAGTAGACCGCAAAGTCTTGCAGAATAGAGGCTGGGGCGGCTTCCGTATTCGGTGCACAAATGTGATGGCATGTGCATAGGAGCACAAAGTTGTTTGGATTGAGGTACATATGGATACAGCTGGGCCGGCTAAGCACTCAATTTAGCAGAAGCTTTAAAGGGAAACGTTTTCACGCGATGCGGAACTTCCGCGGCTCCTGTGGCCTCTGCGCTGTGCCCGAGCGAAGGCGGCTTCCGAAGGGTTAAGTCGTTGCTGACATCCTTCTAGAATTACACAGACTGATAACGTATTCTAAACTACTATCGTCTGAACTAACCTAGTATGTTGATAGTATAGTGCACTATACTATAGTAGTTTATGCTATAGTATATCATCGTAGTTTATCGTAGATTACCGCATATTTTTGCAAAAAACAGAGCATATTAGTATATTGCGCTTCTATCATGCGTTGGGGCAGTGGAGCATTGGCTTATACTTCTTCATGTAGGGCCACACTTGTCAGCTGGTGTAGGAACCCTTGAACCCCTAAAGCCTACATCCTAAATCCTAAACCCTACCCTTATAGATCCCTGAAAGGAACCCCCAAACCCTACACCCTAAGCCTGAAACCCTAATGTAGGAACCTGATTAAGAAACCCTGGGCCCATAACCCCAAAATAGTAGGGTTCATATGAGGGACCCTAATAAAGGCCCAAGGTTTCTTAACCAGGTTCCTACATCAATATGAATATTATTCCTTAGGGCTCCTTATTATGGTTATACTATAAAGCCTATTCTGGTTCTAATTATTAAGGCCCCCACTTAGATCTTGGATTTCATGCTCAGGACTTGACTTGTGTTCGTTAAGGTACTCCAAAGGGAGCTTTCAAGACAGTCGGGCACATGATTTCCTGTCACTGTTCGTTAAAGCCAACGCAATTTTAAACACCCTTACAGAATCCATAGGACCCTCGTAAACTCCTATACAAATCCGTACGAGACCTAAAAGCCAGATAAACTCCTTCTTCTTGGCGTTCGAGTATCAAACTAGGTAGACCGACTAAATGCGGGAGAGAAGAACAAGAGTCGTTGTAATTGCTAACAAGAGATTGCCCTGTACCCTGTGCATGAGTGTGAAAGAACGCCATACACAAGGAACAGGGTCGTAGGGTACAGTATGGTAGAGTTCTACTGGGGACTTTTAGGCAATACTATAACTAGCTATTCCGATCCCTATATGGGGATTTGCGACAATGGGGGACCGTAATATAGTACTCTAAATAGTAGGATCCTTATTATAAGGACCCCAAAATAAGGTACCCCTAATTTTCGGAAGCTCCCTTATACTATAGAACCCTACTATGGCTCCCTTCTAGAGCCCTTAAAGGAACCCTACTATAGATCTCTTATAGAGCCCTTAAAGGAACCCTTACAAGGGGTTCCTTCTGTATTAGATCTAATCACAGGAGTCCTGTAGGTCAAAGGTTTAGGGAGGTCACGAATTACTGGAGCCAATACCCCTTAGCTAAGGAATATACCTTCAAAGGGTTCCTTTAAGGGTTCCTTAAAGGGATCTATAAAGGAATTAAGGAATATAGCTTAAATCAGAATATGAATCCCCTTATAGCTTAAGGTATATTCCTTAATTAAGAGGTATTGAACTCTCTGGGTATGCATGGGACAGCCGCAGCTTGCCCCGATCTTAGTTGCGTAGAAGATTAGGCACGAGTTGAAACTAAGCGGAAAACTCTCGTTTGTAGTTCTTCGCCAGTAAATTTTGGTAGGACTTGGATCACATCGGAGTTTCAGAACACAAAGGGCCCCATAATCGGCCCGATGCACTAAGGTCCTCATAGCAAAGATCTCTGAGCAGGGCAGTCGTAGCATTGAGGAATCTCGGCAGTCATGCGGCTGAGCCTGCTTCCCATCTTGAGCCATGCCTGGTACGGTTGGCGGGAAGATGAAACAGGTATCTACGCAGAGGTGCAGGTTGCATCCGCACCGTTCAAATCGAACTTTGCGCACCTGATGGACGGCAAGCCAAGGAGAATCTGGATAGAAGTTGGGGCGCACGTCTGGGAGAATCTGCAACATTCGCGTGCGTTTGGCAAGTCGGAGAACGACTTCCTCATATCTTTCGAGCCCCTGCTTGACAAATATGCCATGCTGTTGAGTGAGTATAAGGCAGATGTTACTCAGCGGCGACCGCTGGGATTTCAACACCAGCGAGGTCTTGTTTTCCCTTTTGCTGTTGGCTGCGACGATCGCTACACACCCTTCACAGTGACAAACTTTGACATGTGCAGCACGGTGCTGTCGCCCACAGATGACGAGTATGGTTACTGGCCGCCGGAATGTTCCACTGCAGTTGACCAGCGCGTAGTCCCGTGCATTACACTGCGACATGTGATTGAGTCCTGGCTTTCAGGACAAGAGGTCTTCTACTTGAAGATAGATGCTCAAGGCTTTGATCTGAATGTTGTGCAATCTGCAGGTCCCATGCTGCGGAAGGTAGAGCACATTGAGCTGGAAGCAGCCTGTGACGGTTCTCAGCGGCTGTATCCGAAGGCACCTAATTGCTCCAGTATTTGGAATTTTATGAACCGAGCTGGGTACCGATGTGTTCAGCTGCATGACATTGAGCACCCGAAACTGGGTGTGGCATGTGACCGAAATAGAGGTCGAATTTGGTGTCAGACATGCATGAGAGAAGTCAGCATGTTCTTCACTAGACTCACGAAACCTTTTAAGTTTTGGAAAGGCTTTTGATGCTTGTGAAACTCTGCCGTGGCAGAGAATGGCAGAGAAAGCATCGAAGGGGTTGAGATCAAGATGAATGGCTTTCCATGATTTCTGCCCCTTCGCGTTCTCACGGCCATGGCGGCTACAATCATAGTCTGCCCGTCCTCCTTGACTCCCTAGAGCCGTAAACCTTAAAACCCTGAGTCCTAAACGCCTAAACCCTAAACCCTAGGCCCTTTACCCTAAACGCCTGAACGCTTAAACTCTAAAACTGAAGCCTGGAAGCAAGAGGAGAAGACTTTTTGTCGCCAGCTCTTTTGCTGAGACAACCAACAAGTGCCAGGTGGACGAGGGAGAAAAGGGGACCCTTCTTAACCCTGCTTCTGGCTCTCTTAAAAAGGGACCTTATTGAGAGGGTCTATACCCCCAAGGGTCCTCCTGTTAAAGGGAGGCAATCGTCCAGCGTTCAACCCGAAGAAAGAGCCGGTCAACTTGCGGTGCTTTGCAGCTTAACCCCCCCCAAAACCCCTGTAAGCCCTAAGACCTAAACCTCTGAACCCAAAACCCCGAAACCCCTAAACCCCTAAACACCTGAACCCTAAACCCTAGACTGTGGAGGAAGAGCAGGTCACAAGCTCTATAAAGTACTCCAGCGTGGTACGTCAAAGTCTTCTTTCCTCGAGCCTCGCTTTGTGGGTTTTGGTGGTGTATCTCCTCAGAGCTGCCAGTCCCTGAAGCCTTATACCCTCATAGTGTCAACGCCTAACGGGACAGAACCCAAAACTCTAAACCCCTGAATGCAGAAAACTGCAAAGGGCTGGCTTGCTCTTCGTCTTCGCCTGGAGCCGGTGTCGTCACAAGGCTACCGGTTTGGCCATGGTGGGCTTCAAAGTTGTCTGGTTTGGGGTTCGGGTACATCTTGTAAGGTACATCCGTACGGGTGGATGGGTGGATACACGTTTTCTTGCGTGCCACACAGCATGGCGCATGCATGCAAGCAATCGTGTACATAGGTACATACGTAGGTACATACGTAGGTGCAAACCTAGGTATGCATGTATGTATGTATGTTTGTATGTACCTTTATGTATGTATGTATGTATGTATGTAGGCTGTTAGGTCTATCTGTCTGTCTGTCTGTCTGACTGTCTGACTGTTTTACTGTCTGACTGTCCGACTGTCTGACTGCCTGTCTGTATGTAGGTATGTATGTACGTATGTCATGATGCAGGCAGATCTGCATGCATGTATGTCTGCATGCATATGTATATGTGTGCTCATCCACAAGTACACAAATTTGGGGTTATCTAAGTGTTTAGGGTTTCGTGTGTAAGGTAAAGTGTTTAGGGTTTCGGATATTTCGATTATTTAGGGTTTTGGATATTTGGATCCGGGTGTTGGGTCTGAGGATTTGAGGGCTGGGAGTTTATGTTTTGATTCGCATGACAAGTCACGGACAGTCAGATCGAAATATGAATTCCACGACGACTCCGACATTCTGAAATTCGGGCACGTGACATGAGGCACCTTTGTAAGAAGCACTATGAGAATCCTTTATATGATGTTATTTGCACCTTTAGCGCAGCCCTTATAGGACAGTTATCCTTGCGGTGACTAGTTCTCGTCCAGTAGTCCTTCTGGTAACCTTGATTGAGTGGCCCTAATCACCCTAATCCCTAAACCCCAAACCCTAAACCCTAAACCCAAAGTCATCGGGGCCTATTGATAGCCCCAGACCAGAAGCCACGTACTTAGACTCTGAGAGGGCTTCTGGCTCTTTGAAGCAGGGGTTCAGGGTTTAAGGCTTAGGGATGGCGCCTCTTTGTGACAGCCGGCAGTCATGAGGCTGAGCCTGCTTCCCATCTTGAGCCATGCCTGGTACGGTTGGCGGGAAGATGAAACAGGTATCTACGCAGAGGTGCAGGTTGCATCCGCACCGTTCAAAGCGAACTTTGCGCACCTGAAGGACGGCAAGCCAAGGAGAATCTGGATAGAAGTCGGGGCGCACGTCTGGGAGAATCTGCAATATTCGCCGGAGTTCGGCAGATCACAAAATGACTTCCTCATATCTTTCGAGCCCCTGCTTGACAAATATGCCATGCTGTTGAGTGAGTATAAGGCAGATGTTACTCAACGCCGGCCACTTGGATTTCAACACCAGCGAGGTCTTGTTTTCCCTTTTGCTGTTGGCTGCGACGAGCGCTACACACCTTTCACCGTCACAACGTACGACATGTGCAGCACAGTCTTGGGAATGACAAGTGGCAGTACTGGGTATTGGCCCGAGGCATGTTCGAACGCGGTTGACAAGCGCATGGTCCCATGCATTACACTGCGACATGTGATTGAGTCCTGGCTTTCAGGACAAGAGGTCTTCTACTTGAAGATAGACGCTCAAGGCTTTGATCTGAATGTTGTGCAATCTGCAGGTCCCATGCTACGGAAGGTAGAGCATATCGAGCTCGAGGGAGCTTGTGACCGTGTTTCAGGGCTTTATGCTTCAGCCCCCAACTGTTCCACAATTTGGAACCATATGAATCATGCCGGATACCTGTGCGTTTGGATGCATGATATCCGGTCACCTGAAGTGAAGCAGGCATGTGACCGCAACTTCGGCGCAAACTTGTGCCAATCATGTGACAGAGAGATGAACATGTTTTTCACCCGTCTGCCCTAGCCCTTCGCGGGGAGAAAATCATGCAAGAGTTTGCATTTGGTTGAGGACTTCAGGAGTAGCAGCTGCACAGCAACAACAGCAACAACAGCAACGACAGCAACAACAATGGCCGCAGCAACAACAACAGCAGCAAGAGCAGCAACAGCAGCGACAGCAGCAGCAACAGCAACAGAAACAGCAACATAAACAGCGACAGAAACAGCGACAGCGACACTACTATTACTACTACTACTACTACCACCACTACCACTACCACTACCACGACCACTACCACTAGCACTACCACTGCCACTGCCACTGCCACTGCTACTGCTACTGCTACTACCACTACCACTACCACTACCTCTACCACTACCACTACCACCACCAATACCACTACTACTACTACTACTAGTACTAGTACTAGTACTAGTACTAGTACTAGTACTAGTACTAGTACTAGTACTAGTACTTGTACTCGTACTGGTACTAGTACTACTACTACTACTGCTACTGCTACTGCTACTGCTACTGCTACTGCTACTGCTACTGCTACTACTACTACTACTACTCCTGCTACTACTACTACTCCTCCTGCTGCTGCTGCTAGTGCTACGACGACGACTACCACTACTACTACCAGCACTGCTAGTACTACTAATACTGCAACTACGACTACGACTATGCCTACGACGGCGACGACTGCTGCTGCTACTACTACTTCTTCTACTTCTACTCTTACTCCTGCTCCTCCTCCTCCTCCTTCTGCTGCTGCTTGCTGCCGCGCCACCGGGACTAGCACAGCGATCACGGCCACGACGACTCCTACTACGACTACGACTAAGCCACGACTAAGTCTTCGACTACGCCTACCGACTACGACTATATGACTACGACTGTTGCTACGGCTGCTTTCGGGTCCGGCGCAGTCTCGGATCCTTCGCCCGCACCACATTCCCACCTCATGCAAAGCCCGCCCGGCAACTCACCCCTCAACACAACATGATCCTAAGCACGTGAGTCCAAAGTCCTAGAGCCCAAAGCCTGCGCTCTCGAAACGTTGTGTGAGGCGCGAATATGCTGAGACGTGGCAAAGAACCAGTGTTTCCGTGCGCTAGGTTCTACTGTTACGAGATTCGATACTGCGTTTTGTACGGGTCTTGTTGGGCTACAACGGGGGCTGCAACGGTCTGCGTTCCAATTTGCGAATGTAGTGGAATCTGAGTGTAAGACGTTGCCAAAACCCCAATCCCGTGTTGTCTTGGAGCCCACAGGGTCTGTAGTTTGGGTTTGGGAATGATTTTTGGGGCGCAGGTTTGACTCTTGTCTCCAGCTTAGAGTGATTGAGGTTTCAAGCCTTCTTGGCCCCCCAAACCCAAAACCCTGCACCCTCAGCCCGAAAACAAACCGCAAGAGTGCGATTTTTTACTTGCAGAGCTGACTTCTGTTGCCAAAGCGCACAAAGGTTGACTTTCCGGAGGATGGAAAAGCTGGTTCAAGGTCTTGTGGTTTTCATAGAGTTTCGTCTGGATTCGGCTTTTCAAACCCAGACTCTAAACCCCAAACCATCCAAATCCATAGTACATGACAGAAAAGTCTCGTCTATTGTATGTATTTGTGTAAAAATATCTAGGTGTGTATATATATATATACACATGCTATAGTGCATTTTAGGGTTTGTTGGAGTTCAGGTCGATCAGGCTCCGAGGCTGCAGGGAGAGTCTCAGGAACTGACAAGTTACTAAGTTGGTCGCAGTTCTGAGGGTCGCGGCTGCGGGCTCAAGTGCTGGGTGGTCTTGCCTAAACCCCCAGCGTGAAACCTCAAGCCCTAATCCCTAAACCTTAAACCTGAAACCTTGCATCCTAAACCTGAAATCCTAAACCCTCAATCCTAAGCCCTATACCCTCTGCGAGACAAGGTCCATCTTCTGCCCCCTCTTTGGCTCAAGGCGATGGCCAAGTTCAGGCATGCTACAGCGTTGTAGTATTCAGCTCGCCGTAGCCATGATAGGCCGAGACCAGCCACCTCACGTCATGCACGTTAGGTCATGATCCGAAAGCAGACCCGGAGTTGCTTTAGAGGATCCCAAGGTTAAGGTGTAGGGTTAGGGCTTGCGCTCGGGGCTAAGCCTCGCCCGTTCGACCGCGCTGCTAGCGACTCAGCGTCCCCTGTGCGAATGGTTTAATATAGAGGCCTTAATAATTACCTATACCATTGTGGGGGTTCCTTATTATCATTATTGTTATAGTATAGTATAAGCCCTATTCTAATTAGTATAGTATAATATACACCCTATTCTAATTACTATTATAGTGTAATATAAGCCCTATTCTAATTGTTAAGGCCCTATGTTAGGGTTCAGGACGCTAGGCCAGATGCTTCACCATCCGTGCATAATGGCTCAGAGTCCCTAGAAAGACCCCAGAGTCAAACCCGATGGGACAACCCCAACCCAGAGTGCCCTGGGAGTTTGGTGTTAGGGTTCCAGTCCCGAGACGCAGATATTGTTGCGGTTCTGTACTGTTCTGTTATAACTGCTGCTGTTACTGCTGCTGCTCCTGCTGCTCCTGCTGCTCCTGCTGCTCCTGCTGCTCCTGCTGCTCCTGCTGCTCCTGCTGCTCCTGCTGCTCCTGCNGTGCCCCGTGTACTCTTGCCTCTGCGTCCCCTTCCCCTGACGCCGCTATTGTTGCCTTTGTTTCCTGTTCTGTTCCAGCTGCTCCTGTTGCTCCTGCTGCTCCTGCTGCTCCTGCTGCTCCTGCTGCTGCTGCCAGTGCTACTCCTCTACCACTACCACTACTACTACTACTACTACTAGTACTACTACTACTACTACTACTACTACTACTACTGCTACTACTGCTACTACTGCTACTACTCCTGCTGCTACTGCTGCTACTGCTACTACTGCCATCACTACTACTACTACTACTACTAGTACTACTACTACTACTCCTACTACTGCTGCTACTACTACTACTACCTTTACTCCTACTCCGACTCCGACTCTGACTCCAACTCCTACTCCTACTCCAACTCCTACTCCTACTCCTACTCCTTCTCCTACTCCTACTACTACTACTACTGCTACTACTACTACCACTATTACTACTACTACTACTACTACGACTCCTACTCCTACTACTGCTGCTGCTGCTACTACTACTACTACTACAACTACTTTTACTACTACTTTTACTACTACTTTTACTATTACTTTTACTACTACTACTACTACTGCTGCTGCTACTACTACTACTACTAGTACTACTACTACTACTACTACTACTACTACTACTACTTCTACTACCACTAGTACCACCGCCAACACTAGCGTCACGATTCGAAGTCCGGAGCCGCAGGAGTTGCAATTTTTGGTTTAGGGTTCGGCTATGGGGTTTTCGGGTTCCGGACTTTATCTTTGATGGTGCAAGGGAGACGAACCCTAACAACCTATGCCATCTCCAACCCCCAAATCCCGGTATCCTAAACCAAACCGTCTAGAGCGTAGACCCTCGAACCCTAAATCTTGGACCCCACAGATCTACACCTTTCACCGCTGAAAGCCCGAAGCCAAGAGGCCTCAGGCTGTTTTGGGTTTAGTGTTTCATGGTTTTTGGTTTCGGTTAAGGGTTTAGGGAGATGCCGGCTGCAGAAGCCGCAAGCACTTCGGAGCTCATGAACCAAAGGGTTTAGGGTTTAGCGCTCAGCTGAGAAAAACTAATTCGACAAGCACCCTATACCCTGGATTCTAAGCCCCTTGGAACCCTAAACGTTGGGGAGTCGACGCTGTGTTGCAGAGGCTAAGCCCTTGACCCCAAAATCCCTCAACCTAAACCTAAACCATCCTGGACTCTGAACCCCTTAAACCCTAGCCCCTAAACCTTAAACCCTAAACCCAAAAAACGCCCCAAAAGCCCTAACCCCCCCGCCCCCCCCCCAGGCTAATGGATAGCTGAAGCACCAAAGCGACCGGATCCCAGCTCTTTTTTGGGGTTTCTAAGCCTTAGAGTTTCGGGGTTGAAAGGGTTGAGGGGTTCCTGGAAAAGGGTTTCGTGCAAGGTCTTTGTCGGGCGTTTGCGAGATTTGGGAGAACTCTCTTCTAGAGAAGTGTGCTGTGGCTTGATTTGGGCCCTTGCTGCGTGTGAGCATCCCTGCCTCAACAGTCACTGTGTGAAGAGAGCCCGCTGTTTAGGCTTTTAGGGTAACTGAAACTTGAAACCCAAGACCCTACTGCAGAGGAAAAGGAACGGTTATAGAACCCTTGAAGAGAGAGCTCCACGACACCTGAGTTCGTCAGCCCTGAAAGCTTGAGACTCAAAGTACAGGGCTCGGAGTTTTGGAGACCAAGAGAAGGGTTTGGGGCTTGGGTTTAGGGTTTAGGGTTTAGGGTTTAGGGGTTTAGGAGGGGTGGTTTGGGGTTTTGGGTTTGGGGGTTTTGAGATTTAGGTTGGAACTTTCGTGTCTCGGCAGGACGGCCCCTACACCGAAAACCCGAATACTGAAGTCCGAACAGTTAGGAACAATTTCCCCTTATCATCCCTTCTGCAGGCTGTTTTATGTGTGATTGTTTTAGGTCTTACGGATGTGATGACCTTAACTTAAAATTCTGCAAGGAGGAAGGCATAGTGTTACACAATAGTGCGATAGTATCGACTTCAGTTTTTCTATTAAGGGTTCCTTGAAGGGTTCTGTCAGGGTTCCTTTCAGGGATCCTTGAAAGGGGTTCCTTAATTGGTTGAAAAGTTTGGGGTTTAGGGCTTATTGTGGCAGGTTAGCCTCAGCCGCCCAGTTGAACCAAGTTGCTGCAGGTTCCTCAGCCCCAAACGAAAAGTGTTTGTCCACATGGCCGGCGCCTCATGGACAGATGTGTGCTCAGGGGCCCCTAAACCCTAAACCCTAAACTCTAAACCCCTAACCTAAACCCCTAAACCCCAAACCCTAAACTCAAAACTCTGAACTTTCGGCTTGATGCTTTTTAGCACTCCGACCCTCCAATTAACAAGATGCCAGTTGAGGGTGCATCCGTCAAAAAACACGGTAGTCTATCATGGACCGCGTTCCAGCGAGTATGTGTGCGCTGCGCGAGGTTCAGACTCGTGGCAAAGCACATGCACCACCCGAAACCCTCAACCTTAAACCCTGCACCTTTACCCCTAATCCTTGAACCTTTAACCCTTAACCCTAAGCCTTCACGGTTACCATCAAGTTCGGATCCTAAGCTAAACCCTGAACCCTGAGCCCTAAACCCTGAGCCCTAAACCCAAAACCCTAAACCCTACAAAACCCTAAACCCTAAACCCCTTAAACCCAAAGCCTAAGCCCCAAGCCCTAAGCCCTAAGCATGCAAAGCCCTGAGGAGCCCCACCCAGCCCTGGGGTCGGCTTTGAGAAGTTTGAAGGTCATGTAAAGACCCTAAACCCCGCCACCCTGAGCCCCAAGCAGACCTTTCTTCGTGTTGCAGGATCTAGAAGCCTGAGAGAGTAGGAATGTTAAAGATCCTATAGTCCCTTTATGACTAATGTGCAACAAAAGACCCGTTTTAAGCAGGTATGTGATGGCTCCGGGATCTGCTGAGAGTTCTGCCACCCCCTGGACAGCGTCTCTGCTCCCACATCCGCAGAATCCCTGGCTCTGGACCCAACCTCAAACCTTACACCCCAGACCCTAAACCTTTAACCCTAAACCCTGCATCCTAAACCCTGAACCCGCAAAGCCATAAAACTCGCAGTTCGGAGGCACCTCAGTTCGGGAACAATGGGCAGCTGTCGCGCGATGAACGCGTGCAGCTGTACGGAATCGACTGCGAGGACCAGGCCCGGGGATTTGAAATCTTAGGGGAGCTGTACGGGTTCTATAAGGGTCTAGCATTCTTTTAAAGGGTTTAGGTTTGGGATCAGGGTTTTAGGGTTTAGGTCAGGGTTTGGGGTAAAGCGCTGGCACTAACCTCAAACTCTGTAGCATTTGGCGTGGGGTCAATGGCGTCTTTTCTCAGACCGGTGTTGCCTTCAGGATGTCCGGGTAGGGCTTGCTTTTTTCCCTTCCCGGGTCGTGTTTACAAAATTGCAAGCTTCTTTAAAAAGGGTCTCGATAGGCGAAAGCCGACGGCGGAGGGTATCACCCATGTGTGACGATGTTGAAGGCTTTCTGGTTCAGGCAGAAGTTATAAAGCTTCGGGGTTAAGAATTCCAACTTGAGGGTGAGTTCGGGACCATAGAGTTGATAAAGGACTGAACTGAACCACCTAAAGCCTAAACCCCTAAACCCCTAAAGTACTGGATCCCTGGTTTTTTGCAACGATGTCGCAACGCATCCCTTGGCAGCCGGCGCGACAGTCGACCCTGCAAGAGTTACCTTCCACACAGCCCTGGCCTTAACCCTAGACCCTAAACCCCTAAACTCCTAACCCCCAAAACCCCAAAACCCCAAACCCCCCAAAAACCCTGAAATCCTCAATCCTGGACCCTAAATCCTAAAGCCTAAACCATGACCACACTAGTTGCCATTCTCGACCCTTGCGGCAGAAGGCCGGGGAGATCGCAAGAACCATAAGCCTAACGACCACTTACAGGAGCAGCCTACGTGAATTGAATAGAGCCCTGGGGTCTTGTCTGATATAGTAAGCAGCTAACAAGCAAGCCAGTAGATACATCATGTATCCAAGGCATGTAGTACAGCTGTGCTGAACGGCTCTTTGGTTTACGGTTGATGGGGAGCACTAACACTGACTTGATATTAATGGTAAGAGCAAGACTAAGAGTTTAGCAAGAGTATAGTGGCAGACTGGGATCGAATGGAAAGCCCAGAACGCTACGACAAATTTGAGGTTTGTTGATGGCTTAGGGTTTAAGAGTTGCTCGAGGTGTAGGGCTAAGACTTCGGCATCCTATTGGATGTCGGACTTGTTTAGGGGGCTGGGGTTAGTCCCTAAACCCTAAACCCAAAACCCCTAAAACCCAACCATCCCCAAGCCCCAGGCTCAAGCCTTAAGCCCTGAAGTCTGACCCGCACCAAACCCTACCTGGACCCTAAAGAACCTAGCCTTTTTTTTAGGGTTCCTTATTATGATTTCCTTATATAAGTCCTTAAGAAAGGTAGGTTATTTGGGGTTAAGGTAGACCCAAGAAAGTACCAAAAATGTTGGAGGGCTTGGGGTTTTAGGGTGTTGGGGGTTTTAGGGTTTTAGGGGTTTACGGCTCTAGGGTACGGCTCTAGGGTACGGCTCTAGGGTTTAGGGTTTAGGGCTCTAGGGGTCAGGTTTGGGGGGTCTAAAATAAAGGTTTAGGGGTTTAGCGTTTCAGGTGCCCCACCGAATCCGAAGCCGCAGGTGATGTGGCATGAGTGGACGCCTGGTGTGGAAAGCGTGCAAGATCTGGTGCTGCAAAATGTGGCGCTGGTGACCCAGAAGGCAGAAGCCGGTAAATGGGGGAGTATCAGAGAGTAACCCTAAGGGTCCATGTACCCAAATAGTGTATACTTAGGCCTTAAAGTAGTCCATATATAGGTGCTGTGGGGCCAAAGTATATATTACTTGGGTACATGGTCCCTCAGGGTAATAGTTAATAGACTGTAACATAAACCCTCAATAGTATGATCCTTGTTGTCAAGATCCATCATCGAGGCGCCCGTACGTTTAAGAAGCTGAAAGTCGAGGGTTTCGGGAGGGGGGGGGGGGCTGGGGACGAAGGGCTGAGCTCGAAACCCTAAGCCAAGAAGCCCATTATTGTAGTTATGGTAGTGATCTTGACCAAGACTTCGGGGTTGCGATTGCGCTTGGGGTTTCGCCGTTTGTGGTTAAGAGGGCTTCAGTTCCTTGCCACTTGGCCTACAGATGTAGCATTCCTCCTTCAAGCACCAGGACAAGTTCAAGAATTAAGTCAATGCTGCTACCGACCTCAGCGTGCTCACCACGATGAAGGAGACGATGAAGGGTGAAATTGAGCACCTTCCCGTCAACTGGACTTATCTGCACGACGTCACGGATGCAAAGGTCGGGAAAGTCAGGAAGGGTGAGGAGTTCAGCGTCTTCGTCTCCTATGTTGCGATGGGCCGAAGGAAGTCATCCTCAACTCGTCGATTTCCATTGCTACCTCTCGCAATGACTGTTGCACTCTAACATAGAGGTCGCTTAGCAATACTATCCCTTAGTTTAGCAGTTTCTGTATGATTATAGAGTTCTAGGGTACTATGCCCCAACACCCTATTCTAATGCTTGAGGCCCCTATATCCCAGAGACTCCAAAACCCCTTAATCAAGGAATTGAATATACCTTGCCGTAAATTATAATAGGATCCCTAATATGATTTAGGGTATATTCCTTAATTATGGGGTTTTGGAGTCTATGGGATCAAGGAATGTATACCCTCAACCCTAAACCCTAACCCTAGACCCTAAACCCCCTAAACCCTACACCCTAAACCCCATACCCCTAAACCCTAAACCCTAAACCCTGTACCCGTAAACCCTAAACCCTAAACCCTATACCCTATACCCCTAAACCCTAAACCCTAAACCCTAAACCCGATACCCCTAAACCCTAAACAGGCTTTCAGGATTGGCTCAGGTCTCGGGTCCCGCATCATAGGATTCCATAAAGAGGCAGGTCGTACTCCTTGGCTATGGGTTTAGGGTTTAGGGTTTAGGGTTCAGGGCTTATGTTTTTACGCCTTTAGGGTAAAGGGGAGTTCCTTAGAATGTTAGTTTTTTTGGGGGCTACAGTACATAATGAGATGCTATTGGGAAGACAGAAGTTCAGGATCACGGAGAAAGTTAGAGATTGACGGAGGGAATCAACTTTCAAGATCATGACGGCTGCAAAACAGCGGAGGTTTGAAGATCACTCACAACAGCAAGTAATGGATTAGGGTTTTGGGCGTAGGGTAACAAATAATTACGAACCTAGAACCGTAAACCAAGCGTTTCGCTCCGAAACATCAACACGAGTGCGCGGGTGTGCACGTGTGTTTCAAATGCACAACTAGCGCACTTTCTAGAGCAGCATACTAGATGACATCACTTGCAGGTTCTCTTTCCTTACGTCATATACCATGTACTGCATAAAGCAAGCGTGCAAAGAGTCCGACACCCTAAACAATGGGTATACTGGCAAGTTCCCTGTAGGCTCGGAGGCTCTCATATGAAGCAAAACTAGTGTAAGATTCTTACTATAAGGAAACCCAAAGATAAGATAGACCGATGCGAATGTCGTGTGGTAGTCATTACCAGGAGCCCGATAATAGACTTTGTCCAGTGTAGGATATTAGTATGAGGATCCCTGAGATTCTGACTAACTCCCTCACTTCTACATCTTCCAGCTGCAGACTGTGAGCAATGCAGATCCGTTTGAGCTGTGAGTTTAGGGTTTAGGATTGGTTTAGCTTTGGGGATGTAGGGTTTAGGAGAACCATGAGCCCTAAGCCCTGAGACCGACATGAGGCAGAACTGGTCCGCGGGGGTTTGCGCCGCTTTTGTTTAATGCTGGGTTTGGGCGGTTTGGGGTTTAGGATTTAGGGTTTAGGGTTTAGCATTTAGGGTTTAGGGTTTAGGGTTTTGAAAGCATACCCCGGCAGGTGAAGTTCAAGTTGCCACCGACGAAGGAGTTCGACATGCCTTATCCGGAGCCCTTCAAGCTTGCGCTGGGGCCCCAAAGTGCTACAAAACCTCAAGCCCCAAATCCTCGTTATACTAGGACCTAGAGTAGGCCCTTATTCCCTTTTTGAGGGTTCAGGTTCCATTATAAGCCCCTTTAAACCGAAAAGGGCACCCTTTTTTATTGCTAGGTTACTCTTAGGTCTAGACTTAGTAGCTGAGTAGGCAACCTTAACCTCTTGGGGCT
This sequence comes from Symbiodinium sp. clade A Y106, assembly GCA_003297005.1. Classification (NCBI taxonomy): domain Eukaryota; class Dinophyceae; order Suessiales; family Symbiodiniaceae; genus Symbiodinium; species Symbiodinium sp. clade A. The sequence goes on from BGNK01000838.1 coordinate 48,056, forward strand.
TATATGATCCTACCATAATTGAAAAGGTTAACCTGTTTTGGGCTAGGGTACTCTTCCCGTAATCCTCGTTATAAAAATGTTCAAGAGCCCCACAGTGCTACAAAGCCTCAAGCCCTAAATCCTCGTTATAAAATGTTCAAGAGGCAAATCCTAGTTATAAAATGTTCAAGAGGCAAATCCTCGTTATAAAATGTTCAAAACCCACAAAGTGCTACAAAACTCGTTATAACATGTTCAAGAGGCAAATCCTCGTCATAAAAAGTTCAAGAGGCAAATCCTCGATATAAAATGTTCAAGAGCCCCAAAGTGCTACAAAACCTCGTTATAACATGTCCAAGAGGCAAATCCTCGTTATAAGATGTTCTAGAAGCAAATCGTAATTGTAAAATGTTCAGGAGCCCTAAAGTGCTACAAAACCTCAAGCCCTAAATCCTCGTTATAAAGTGTTCAAGAGGCAAATTCTCGTTATAAAATGTTCAAGAGGCAAATCCTCGTTATAAAATGTTCAAGAGACAAATCCTCGTTATAAAGACATTCAAGATCCCCGAAGCACCTTTGGGCTATCTTGTCGGAGGCCAGTCCTTTTGAAAGGTTTAGGGTTTGAGGGTTCAGGGTTTAGGGTTCAGGGTTTAGGGTTTAGTGTAAGGGTCTAGTTGAGAGCTCAACTTGCTTTATCTACGAACCGACACAATTCGGCAGCCGTGCTTGGGATGGTTCAGCAGTCGTCCGCGCATGACGTCCCATTACGTTTGAGAACTTCAACATCCGCCGCCCTCTGCTGTACACCCTAAGATGCTAAGCCCTAAAACCCTGCAGCCCGAACGCATATAGCCCGAACTCGAAGACCTAGACCCTGAAACCCCGAACTCTCGAAACCCCAGGACTCTGCATCTAAACTGCTGGAATTTCTCCGCTGCAAGCTGTCCGTCGTCCGCGTTTGATCTGTCAACATTCGGCCTTCGATGAGGCTCATGATGCTCATGATGTATAGTATATAGTGTGGTATAGTCTTGTCTAGTCTAGTATAGTACAGCAAAGCACAGTATAGTACAGTACAGCATAGGTACAGCAAGAATAGTATAGCATAGAATAAAATGATATGATAAGATAGGATATGGTTTGATATGATATGATATGGCATGATATGATATGATATGGCATGATATGATATGATATGGCATGGTATGCAATGGTATGGTATAGTAGTATAGTCTTGCATAGCATGGCATAGTACTGATGATGCTGATGATGATGATGATGATGAGGAGGATGATCAGCGGTCCATGGTCGATGATGAATGATCGGTGATGGTCAACGACTCATGAAGGTTTAGGGTTTAGGGTTTAGGGTCACTGATGATTATAGCTCTGATGATGATGAAGTCTATGAACATGATGACGGCTTTTACCTGCCTTTCCAGCTCGCCTTGGTGAGGCCTGGCATGAAGAAAGTTATTCCGATCAGCTTCCGGCCCTCGAAGTACGTGCCGTCCGCTCTGCCTGTTTCGCAGACAGCACCGGGGGCTGAAGCGAAGCCTCAAGCTTAGGCGTGCAAACCTCGGGCCGTAAGCACATAACCATAAACCCTAGGACCTTAGGACCAAGCAAGCCCTCAACCAGAGGCGTTTTGGGGATGCGGTGCGGGTTATCGGCTTGCAATTAATTGCATGGCTCTTCTTGCAAAGACTGCTGGAACCATATATGAAAGAGAATCGCAGCTACTGCAGTACTGCCCTTCTTCATGAATTACGGTTTAAGCTTTATTGTTCAGGACACCTCTACGAAATTTTGCGCCTCGCTGCGATTTCTAAGGTTTGGGGATGGGATTCCCAAAAGGCCCCAATACGTGTGCTTCAGCTTTGTGTTGGACACTCCACTTCCGAATTCCTCCGTCCAGGTTGGCTCTTGAACCCCAAAGGCCCTTGGCATCTAACCCCAAGGGTCCAAAGGACCCAATAATCAGGTACTTGGGTTTAGGATAGTAGTTATGTAGGTTAATATTTGGGAGAGTATATGATTATTGGGTACGTGGACCCTTGGGGTAAAGGATGTGCAGCCTATGCTCCGTGCTGTCACGCAGGCGGTTAAGATACCCACAACAGAAGGGCTATGTGGTGATATACATCGGCGCCTTATGTTGGAGCCTACAAGGTCCGAGGAAGGAGTTTGGGAGATAGCCCGAAATTGAGACGCTACACTGTGTCTCTCCAGGCCTTCTTTTTGTTTGTTTCCTCTGTCTCTTACCCTAAACCCTAAACCTTAAATCCCAAAGCCCCTAAACTCGCCCTCAGAGCTCGATCTGAAGTGAAGTGAAGATCGGCACTGTGGCAGGCACGTGGATCGGGTGCAGATAGTGACCAAAGGAGGCAGCTTCTTCGTGACCGTCAAGGCCCCGAGTGCCTGCAGCATTTTCCCTTGATCCGAAGCCAGAGCTAGCTCTTTCTCTCTCTCTCTCTCTATGAATGTAGAACCGAGTATGTAGGTGAGTTAGGGGTTGGATGCTGCGCACAAGTATCATGGTAGACCGTATTTACACGGTGGATTATACATTTACTACACTACAGGACACTACCTGCGCTACATGCTGTACGCGCCACAGCAGCAACGCAACCGACACACAGAAGCATGTAACCAACCAAACAAGCAAGCCAGCAAATAAGCACACACACACACACACCGGCAAAAGCACAGACAAACAGATACACAAGCAAGCCCAAAAGCATGCAAACACTAAAGTGCAAGCGAGCGGACGAGTATTTCAGCATGTCAGCATTTACAACATGCAGGCACACCAACATCGCCGTATATGCATGCATAATACCACCCATACATACACACAGACACACTCTCCACCTCCCTTTTCAGTGTAGGTCCCAATGGCGTGAGTCTAAACTATCTGTCGGGAAGGCCGTGGTCAAGGACGTCGCGCTGTCTGTACCGCACTTTTTGGACTTTGGCCTCTGTCCCACCATGGAGCGTCGGCCCCTCAGCGGGCCTGGCGTTCTCGGCATAGATTGGTGCGTCATCCCCTTGCCCAACAAAGCCTGGGTTCTGGTTAAGGGGTTTAATTTAAGGTACCATAATAAGGAAGCCATATTATTTACTATATATAGATCCCTATTATGGTTAACTTGCACCTTAAACCCTAAACCCTTCGAGGAACCCTTATAGATCCCTTAAAGGAACCTTTAGAGATACCCATTATAGTAACTTAAATTAAACTCCTCAAAATCCCAGAACAAAGCCCGCCGGCCTGCCTAAACCCTAAACCCTAAAACCCAATGCCGTCGGGCCAGGCTCGCAGCAGCAGATTGAGGTGTACAACACCGGCACCCTCAAGGCGTCCATGAAGTGGCACGCGAGGCCAGAGCATACCCGGGTTAGGGTTTAGGGCTTTGTGCCGTGACTACATGCGCTTCGGATTCCGGAATCTACAGCCTTACGTCCCTTGTGTGTTTATGTCTTCGGGCGCCAGTGTTTAAGGTCTATGGTTGTTTTGGCCATGAGTTTCAGGTTTATGGCGGGTTCCAACTCGAACTCAGGGATGCTATGCGAATGAATAATGACTGCTTACAGGTTTCAGGGTGTGGGACTGAGGGTCACGCGTGCGTTGCCTCTTGACAGTTCAGTTCGAGGTCTTTGCTCCTTCTAGGTCTGGGTCTTGCCAGATTGCGGTTGTATTTCACGGTCTTTTCGGTAGTCGAGATCTGGGTCTTGCTAGATTAGGGTTGTATTTCACGGTCTTTTCGGTAGTAGAGAGCAGCTGGCGAAACTCCAGGAAAAGCGCGTCAGACTCTTGAAAGCCCCGAACTTACAGTAAATCTTAAATGACCCTTAGAGGAGCCCTTAAAGGAACCTAGGCCCTAAAACCCGAAACCCTGAGCCCTAACCCCGAACTTACAGGACCCTTAGAAGAACCCTTAAAGCAACCTCGGCCCTAAAACCCGAAACCCTAAAACCCTAAAGCCCTAAAGCCCTAAAACCCAGAAGCCCTAAGGCCCTAAAGCCCTAAAGCCCTAAAAACCTAAAGCCCTAAAGCCCTAGAGCCCGAAACCCTATACCCTAACCTAGCTCCCTTTACAGGAACCCATAGAACCCTTATAGCTCCCTTTGAAGAAACCCTAAGCCGTGGAATCCAGGCCTCCCTTTACCGTGCGGTGCCCAGCCGCGGCCGTTGACGTCGGCCAGTCGGCCCGGGTCCTCAGAGCGGATTTTTTCTTTTAGGATTTTGTTTAGGGTTTTAGCTTCAGGGTTTCAGGGGTTTCAGGGTTTCTAGGGTTTTTAGGGTTTTTAGGGTTTTCAGGGTTTTCAGGGTTTTTGGGGTTTACGGTTTAGGGTTTATATAGGGGTTTAGGGTCTTAGGTCTTAGGGTGAGTTCAGTGGGGAGTTTGTCAGGGTTTTCCGTAGGCTTATTTATTCAGAGGTTTCGAGGTTCAGGGTTTGGTGTTCAAGGGTTTGGGCAGTTTAGGTTAATTAGACACGAGTTGGCACGGTTTTAGGGTTCAGGGGTTTGGGGTTCGGGAGTTCAAGGTTCTGAGATTTACGGCAGAGGGTTTAGGTGTTTGAGGAATCGGGGTTCGAGGTTACAGGGTTTACGGTCTAGGGTTTCGGGGCTTGGTAACTCGGGGTGCAGGGTTCTGGGATTTAAGGTCCAGCTTTTAGGGGTTGGTTTTTACGGTCTTGTGTTTTTGGTGTTTGTTGAGTTGCTCGCAGTTTTGTAATTGTAGCTTTGTGTTAGTGTTTTCGTTTTGTGGGTACCTGGGGCCTTTGCCTTGGCTGCGGAGTTTGGTAGCTCTTTGCAAACACAACTCGGGAACAAGCCCCGAACATCCCAGACCCTAAGCAATGAACCCAGTAATCATAGTGATGACTGAAAATCGCTATTTCCAGTAGCAGCATTAAGAACATAATGGCCGCAGTAGCCGCGAGAACGGTCGTAATGACCATAGTGGCAATATCAGTAACAAGCATACCACCGAACATCACGCATGTGCATAGGGCATAGCAGTACCCGAGGTCCTGAAGCCCTGAACCTCAAGACCCGGAAGCATCAAATCCAAGCACCCTGAACCCTGAAGCCCCTCAAGCCCAACTAAAACCGGTAAAAACGCCTAGCAGAACCCTATCGAAACTCTCTAAAATCTGCTGAAACCCTATAACACCCCCTTAGACAAACGCCCTAAACCCTAACCGACCTTCATCCCTAAACCCTAAACCCTAAACTCCGAGCTCCCTAAACCCTAAACTCCGAGCTCCCTAAACCCTAAACCCAAAACCCGATACCGCACCCTTTAGGTGCGATGCACCATCGAGTTTGAGCCGAAAACAGCATCGGTCTTTGACGGCCTCATCGCTTGCGAGGCCTTTGTGGTTTAGAGGTTTGGATTTAGGGTTTAGGGTTTTTTGGGTTTAGCGGCTTTGGGCCTGACAGGCTTTTGAGGGCTTATATACGGTCTACATGCGGTTTGGGGTTGAGAACTGTTGAGGGATTCGTATAGGCTTTAATTAGAGAGTTTAGGGTTGCGGTTTTCGTACGGTGCCCGATAGATATGGGGCCCCAGTAATTGGAATCGGGTTCCGTTTAGGGCTCTAGAGTTCTGTGAGGGCTGTACATGGGTTCCACGATAAGTTAAGATTTAAGGTTAAACCCTGAACCCTCAAGTCATCGTTTCAGCAGGGTTTCAGTATAGTTGCAGAGACCAGGCCAAAACGTCTGTCAAACAAAGACTCCGAATTTTCTTTTTGAGGGGGGTTTGGTGTTCAGGGTTTTTGGTTTAGGCATTTCAGGTTTAGGGTTTAGAGTTTCGGGCCTTAGCGGTTGGCGGGTCTCGCCGGTCTGGGGGTTTAGGGGTTCGTGGCTTCCAGTAATGGTGTTGTATAAGGGGTTGGGCGTTTGGAGGGTTTTGGGGTTTGGGAATTCAGGGGTTCGAGGGATGTGGGGTGTTTAAGAGTTTTGCGTTTATACAGTGCGGGGTTTGAGATGTTCGGTAAAGGAACCTCAATACTTGCAGTGGCAGGAATGTTTCTTGAAGGGTGCAGTATAGTTGGCATGCCGTGCACCCCAAACTCTTCTCCAGATACTCACGACGGGGATTGAGAGACCCAGATTGGGTTTCTGCTTGGTGCGAAGAGTTGACGATGGTTGGCCTCTGTATATTTCAAGACCCTACACTCGCATCGAGACCTTCACCCTTGAACCCTAAGCCCCTAACCTCGAACCTAACCATGTCTGTCTCGTTTGACCTCCATACCCCAAGCCCGATCGAGTTGCAAAGGGCTCGTGTGAGCCCCAGAAGTGCTGGCGCGCGCCCCAGACCCCAATCACGTACTCGTAGACCCAGTTCAGGGCTCGCCTTTCTGCGCTGAACCCTAAACGCGAAATCATAGGGTCTTTATGAAGACATGTAAAGAGTTAGGGCTTTCTCAATCCGGTTTCTACAGTAGCTGACACCTTGCCAGGTCTCCCGGCAAATGCGAACTCCGAAGCCTAAACCCCAAACCCTACCCCTTAACCCTAAACCCTAAACCCCTAAACCCCTAAACCCTAAACCCTAAAAAATCTTTGGGAGGTTGCAGACCCCGAACCCAAAACCTGATTTCCTCAGTGCTGAAGCCTGAAACTTTCGAGTCCCACCCTGCGTTCCCAAGCCCTCCGGCCTGGGCCCCTAAACCCTAAACCCTAAACCCTAAACCGAGAACTTGCAGCCTCGAGCTCTCCACTCTGGAGGCTTTCATAATTACCTATACTCTTCTTGTGCTTCCTTACTATAATTTTCGTATACTGGGCCCCAAAACCCTATTCTAATTATTAAGGCCCCTATACTATAGAACCCTACAGTAAATCCTTTATAGACCCCTTTAAGGAGCCCTTTCAAGGGAACCCTATTCTAATTATTAAGGCCCTATATTACGCCCCCCCACCCCCCATACCAAATTTGGGATTATAATTACATATAAGTACAGTTACCCTATTTATAACTCTAGTTACTAAGCCCCATGAACCTTTAAGTACCTTCTCTTCTTCAAAACGATCTGGGAGGTGGCCTCAGGAGCATCCATAGCTGTGGAGGAGGACGACGAGAGCAGCGCGCGCTCACCCGAGGCATCTGTTGGGGGAGTCGGCGCTGAGAACCCCTAAACCATCCCTGAACGGCGAAACCCTGTGCCCAGGGCTTAGTTCGGAATTGAGGTTTCTGGTTTCAGTTTGGAGACGAGGATTGGGGTATAGGAGGGATTCTGTGTAACAGCTCCTGTCCAGGTGAAGCAGTATGCCCTGCAGTGTACCGGCGTCGGAAAGATGTGCGGGCCTCGTAATTTGGATTGGGTTATTTCTTCATAGGGGTGGTTGTCAAAATTAGGGTCCCTTTTTGGGTCCTTAATATAATACGGCACCTATTATTTAGGGTACCCAAAAAGGGACCTTAATTTTGACAACTACCCATAGGAACTAGGGCAAAGTTCCTTGCTGAAGGGATTTTGGAGTCTTCGGGTCACCAGGCCCCACCTCTGCGTGCCGGGTGGCCTGAGCCCTCTCGTCGAGTGGGGAGCCGAGACGCGGCTTCAAGGGGGCTCCGAAGGGTTTCGTGGTTTATCTACCAGTCTAAACATGCATGCATACATACATACCTACCTACCTACATATATACATCTGCATAAATGTGCACATGCATGCACACGTGTATATGTATGTATGTATGTATGTATGTATTTATGTATATGTATATACATACATATATATATGTGTATGTATATGTATATGTGTTTATGTGTTTATGTGTTTATGTATGTATGTATGTATGTACAAAGCATAACAACACAGCAGTACATAACACCACATAATGCAGCACAATGTTGCATTATATTGCATGGTGTTGCACATTACATTACCTTCCGTTACATTACAATAAATTACGTTCTGATCCATTCCATATGTACAGACGTACATACATAATATGCATTGCAGCATCAAAGTTCCAGAGTTTCGGGGGCATCTGTGTTTCGGGCTGTTTGAAGGATTAGGGGTGTTGGAGTTCTGGTGTTAATGCTGGAGTGCCTAGGCTATACAGGGCTTTGCCGTGAAGGGTTTGGGTGGGGGTGGGGGGTGGGGAAAGGATTTGAGGTGAAGGTTTGTGGTGCTTGGGGTTTTCGAAGTAGGAATCACAGTAAGTGTTCAGGGATGGACGTTTCAGGGCTTGAGGGTTTGAGTAAATGTAGGTTTTTCGTGTGGGGTTCGCAACCGTTTCGGGTTTCGGGCGCTAGTTGCTTAGAGTACTGTGCAGGGTGCTTGAAGCGGTAATTACAGTGAGCCGTCGTAGCAGTGTAAGCATCGACAAGAATTCCAGGCTTTAGTGACCCCTTCCAGCTAGAGGTGTCGGATCCAAGATTTGCGGACATTCACCTGCGGACGTTTGGCTCAGACTTGGTTTGCTTTGCAATGTAGTTGCTGTGTCTCTCTCTATCGCAGTTAGAGACCGTCATGTCCGGCTTCATAAGAAACGTGTGACCTGGCAGCACCTTAATCTAATCCTTAAGCCCTGAACCTTAAACCCTAAGCCCCTAAAGCCCTAAAATCCCCGAAACCCCGAAACCCTACACCTCAAAGCCCTAAAAACCCCGAAACCCCAAACCCTACACCTCAAAGCTCTAATTCTTAAGCCCTAAACCTTAAAGAGTGGAACCCGGGAGGGCCCTAGGCTCCGAAACACGGAGCCTTAGCCTTTCAAGCCCAAAAGAAGCCTTCTGTTATAGACCCCTTTAAAAGGAGCCCCCAAAATAGTTTAGGGTTTAGGGTTTAGGGTTTAGTATAGGTAGTTGTTTAGGCCCCTTAATGGGTAGTTATTGAGACCCCTATGGATGCCTAGCTCCGTCTTTCAGATTTCCGGGTTTTTGAAGGGTCCCCGAAAGCGATCGGGCCGTAGGTGGACCCGTTGGAGCTTCTTGCAAACCTCGTTGCCCTGGACGAAGGAAGAGTGAGTGCTCTCAAACCCCCCAAAACTGAGACTCCTAACTCCCAAAACTTAAAACTGAAAGTCCTAACCCCCAAAACTGAGACTCCTAACTCCCAAAACTGAGACTCCTAACTCCCAAAACTGAGACTCCTAACTCCCAAAACTGAGACTCCTAACTCCTAATGACCCTGAATCCGAACCCTTGACAACAAAGGGAGCGCAAGACCCCTTGAACCTGACAAGTCCGAAGCTGTGAACACAGAAGCGTCGAAGCCTGACCCTTCTGCGTGGTTCCCCAAAACCCTAAGTCTCTTTGCTCTCAACATCCCTAATGTAGGAACCTGATTAAGAAACCTTGGGCCTATAACCCCAAAATAGTAGGATTCATATAAGGAACCCTAACGGTTTCTTAATCAGGTTCCTACATTCATTAACCTAAGCCTTATCGAACTCCAGGCTTCCATTTCAAAGCCTGAGCCTTCATCCCTATAGACCATAATCCCCAGAGCCTCCAAATCCCCTTAACTAAGGACTATACCTTAAATCATATTAAGGATCCTATTATAACTGAAGGTACCAGGCCCCCCAGACCCTGAAGCCTGAACCCTCAATTCGAAGCTTTGCACCTCTTACAACACCCTCCAATAGCCGATGAAAGCCTTGCAACATGACTTTCAGACGATACAAACGGGAGTTTCCGAAAATAGGGGACTTTTATATGATACCCCAAATAGAAATAGTAGGATCCTTATTATCAGGACCCCAAAGTAAGGTATCCCTAACTATCACTCTAAACCCTAAACCCTAAACCCTTTATAGAACCCTTGTAGATCCCTTTAAGGAACCCTTAAAGGACCCCAAAATAAGGTACCCCTAATTTTCGGAAGCTCCCAAACCCTGAGCCAATCTCCCCAAGCCCGGAATTTTACCCTGGGCAGACAGCTCTGAACCCTTCTTCCAGAGGGTTTAGGCTTTGGGGTTTAGGGTTTAGGGTTTAAGGGTTTAGGGTTTAGGGTTTAGGGTTTAAGGGGGTTTGGGGTTTTTGAATTAGGGCTTAAGGGTTTAGGGTTTAGGGTTTAAGGGTTTAGGGTTTAGGGTTTAAGGGTTTGGGGTTTAGGGTTTAGGGTTTAGGGTTTAAGGGGGTTTGGGGTTTAGGGACGGAAGAGGAGCCCTGAGGAAGCACACATATCATAAAACTTAAACCCAGTAAATCCTGAGCCCTAAACCCTATAAACCCCAGATCCACCTCTCTTAGACAACCCGAGAGTAACCTGTAGAATCCCACAAAGTTTCCCTAAAGCCACAGATTTGAAAGCCTTCTGCCGAAGCGCTAGAGACCATCACATCCTGCTGCTAAGTTGCCTGCAGAGGAAAGCCTCAAAAAAACCTAGCGCAAGCTACAGAGTTGCCCTACACTGGCTCTAAACCCTAAACCCCTAAGCCCTAAACCCCTAAGCTCTAAACCCCTAAGCCCGAAACCCTAAACCGTAAATGCTAAGCCCTGAACGCGAAACCCTAAACCCTAAACAAAGCCCACGGAGGCTGTGCTTCGCACTGCTCACCTCCTTGTCCGTGGCGCGGCGCATCCGCGCAAACTCCGCAGGGCGCAGCCTTCTCCTTGAGGTTCGCTTCTGGTGGGCTTATGGGATTCTTTGTGCTTGTACGGGATTTATGCGGTTTTCTTGGGGCTCCGCAAAAAAGAGGCAACGATGATCTAAAAGCCGCTATTCCAGCCTTCGTATACTATGTGGTTGACATAGAACAGTGTAAGTAAGCCGCAATGCCGCCCAGGTGCAGGACCCCCCCAAACCCTAAACCCTAAGCCCGAAGCTCCCAAAACCCTAAACCCTCAACCCCAAGCCCTCAGTCCCTAAATCTGCAACCTTAAACGCTTAACCACCAAAACCCAAACCACGGTTTAGGGTTTAGGGTTTAGGGCTTTCAAAACCCAAAGCCCCAGGTGGAGGAGCAGCTGGGCTCCGAGCTGCGCCAGGCTCTAAGCCAGCGCGCCCCAGAGCTCGAGGACGGAACTCTGAAACCGCAGGGCTTAGATGGGAGTTTCCGAAAATTAGGGGTACCTTTAAAGGGATCCTTTAAGGGTTCCTTAGAGGGATCTATAAGGGTTCTATAAAGGGTTTAGGGTGTAGAGTTTCCGAAAATTAGGGGGTACCTTATTCTGGAGGTCCTTATAATAAGGATCCTACTATTTAGGGTACTATATTAGGGTCCCCTATTTTCGGAAACTCCCATATGGGAAGCCTCTCTTTAAAGGGTAAGCCAGTATATACTATGGGGATACTCAAACTTAAAGACGAAACCCTACTTGAGGATCAGGGGACGTACTAAGCAAGGCTATAAGTGCTTGAATTGTTTCAAGGTATAGTTACCTTATGTATCACCCTGGTTACTAAGTCCCATGAACCTCCAAGCATGGTTTAGGGGACTGTCACAAGATACTTTTACTTACAGCTGTTTTAGACAGCTGTAGCTGTTCTTCTCATTTTCGTCGTTGAACAGGAGAATTAGCTTTTGTGGATGGGGGGGGGCGGGCCTTGCAGGATTCAGGCTTTCGGGGTTCAACAGAGGTTGTGCTGGTTTGGGGGTTAATTTATCGGGTCCATTTGATGTAGTTAGGGCTAAAGCCCTGAAGCCCAAAACCCCCAAAGCCCTAAAGCCCTGAAGCCCTAACACCCTGAAGCCCTAAACCCCTCAACTCCTAAACCTAAAACCCTGAAACCCTAAACTGTTCAAACTTAAAACGCTAAAGCCCTCAACCCCTCAAGCCCATAACGCTTTAGGGTTCCTTTTAAAACGGTTTTGAGCTTAGGGGCCTGGGGTTGCCGTTGCAGCAGCCCTAAACCCTAAACCCGAAACTTTAAACCCTGAGCCTAGACCCTGTGCGGGAATAGAACGAGGCACTCAAAAAACACTTTAAACCCTACGCCCTAATTTTTGAAACTGTCACAGCCCTTGAAACTTTCAAAGCCCAAAGTCTGGAGTCGCGAGGAACATCTTCGTCACACGTTCCTGTCCCTTCCACAGAACAGCCGCGGGGCGGTTGGGCCAGGTGGAGCTCGCTCCTTGGCCTCAAGGTCTGGGGCTTTTTGGGGTTTCAGGGTTTGTTTTGGGGCTTTAGGGGTTTCAGGGTGTCAGGGTTTACTTAGGGTTTTAGGGTTTAGGGTTTTAAGGGCGTGAGGGTTTTAGGGTTTTGGGTGTAGTTTTTTTCGGGCCTTGGGGCTTTAGGGTTTTAAGATTTATGGTCTTAGGGTTTCGGGTGCAGCTCAGGCTTGAGGGTTGAGGGTGCAGGTCGCTCTTCGGCCTGCAGTTATAGGGACCTGCGTTTTTTTCTTAGGTACGTGTTTGGATATCAGGCCTTATAATGTTTTTTCTAAGGTTCTATAACCCTACACCCAGAACCCTGAACCCTAGACCCTAGGGTTGAGTAGACATGGATTGGGCAAGTTAAGAGTTGAGGGTTCGGAGGTTTAGGTTTGTAGTTTACGGCTTAGGTTCACGGGTTAGCTTCAGAGTTTGGGATTTAGGGTTTGAGAGTTTAGGGTTTGGGGCTTCGAGTTTAGAGTCCAGGGCTACAGAGCCTGAACGTAGCTGACTCATACAGGGGTCCCTCACTTGCGGATCGTTAATGACCTTCTTTTTGTCGAGCTGCCATGTAGAACAAATTCTGGAATCGGAGTGTAGGGCACGGAGTTTAGGATTCTGAAGTTCGGGAAGATTGCAACTCGTGGACGGGGTTGTCTGACAACTGCCACTGAAGCGCAGGGTCAACTTGTGTTTGGACATTGCTCCAGGGAGCCTTGGACCGGAAATCGCGGAGGTTCTAGCTAGGCTAGGCAGTGCTAGAGCCCCCTTGCACCTACACACGCCCCTAAACCCTAAACCAGGATACGCGCTTCATCGGCTTTTCGTGCAGCTGCACGGATGGCAGATGAAAGGCACGGGACTGAGCTTGAAGACCTCGGGATTTACTGGGTAAGACCCTAAACCCTAAACCCTAAACCTTAACATTATTAAGGGCCCAATAACCCAGGCCGTGGGTTCAATGTCGCGCCTCCCAGCCGTTACAGTATGCCTAAACCCGGGCAGTGAGTCGATTCGACGTGCCTTGAAGCCCGAAGTAAAAGGGTTTAGGGTTTAGGGTTCAGGGTTCAGGGTTTAGGGTTTAGGGTTCAGGGTTTAGGGTTTAGGGTCTCTCAACCCGAAGCTCTAAACCCTAAACCCTCAACACGCAGGTGGACAAAGGAAAACGCGCCCCAAAAAGCCCAAACCCTGAGCCCCACACTCCACAACCTAAAGTCTAAACCCTCAAGCCTTTAAAGGAACCCTAGGACCCTGATAAAAGCCTTCTAGCTCTTTAAAGGAACCCGAAAACCCTTTAAAGGAACCCTAGGACCCTGATAAAAGCCTTCTAGCTCTTTAAAGGAAAAAAACCCTTTAAAGGAACCGAGAATCCAAAGATCCACGGCCTCAGCCCGAAGGTTTCAGATCTTCGAGGGTTTAGGGTTTAGGGTTTAGGGCCTTCCGACCGGTACTATAGGGGCTTAAATAATTACCTATACTACGGTTGATGGACAAAATCCTGCATTACCCATAATAAGGAATATACCATAATTCCCATAGTTTAGGGTCCTTCGGGTCATGCAGGATTTTGTCTATCAACCGTAGGGTTCCTTTCAAGGGGTCTATAATAAGGGCGACTATAAGGGCTATTATGAGGATTCAGTATAGGGGCCTAAACAAGTACCAGAATTATTTTCAGGGTTCCTTATTATAGTTATAGTATAATGGGCCCCGAAACCCTTGTCTCATTACTAAGGCCCCTATACTATAGAACCCTACTATAGATCCTTTATAGACCCCTTTAAGGAGCCCTTTATAGGGAACCCTATTCTCATTACAAAGGCCCCTATATTACGCCACACTCGACGCTTGGAGCCCTGAGCCCTTGACCCCAAATCCTTTCCCCAGAACCCAATGTAATATAGTGTAACCTACTATATAGTCTCTGCCACGATGTAATATCATATGATATGATCGGATATGATATAGTACAGTATGAGATATACGGTATAACCAATGACACGATGTGATAAAAATGTAGTATGACATAATAATATAGACACATAAACCCCAACGAGTAGCATCCTCATCCCTGAGGACCCCGAAGTACGGTTGATGGACAAAATCCTGCATTACCCATAATAAGGAATATACCATAATTCCCATAGTTTAGGGTCCTTAAGGTCATGCAGGATTTTGTCCATCAGCCGTAAGGTCATCCTTAACTCTGTGAAGACACCGAGAGGTCTGCGAATGCAGGAAACCGTCTATCTGAAGACCTAACATGGACGGTTTAGGGTTTTAGGGTTTAGGGTTTAGGGTTTAGGGTTTAGGGACCTCAACTACTAACATCCAGATTATACCCGGAGCCTCCAAAACTCCTTAATTAAGCAATATACCTTAAATCATATTAGGGATCCTATTATGGTTTAAGGAATATTCCTTAATTAAGGGGTTTTGGAGTCTCTAGGTAAGTATCTCTCAACCTAACCCCAAAAGTAGCATCCTGATTTTTGCAGGTCTCCGAATGGAGGACGGCGACTGGTATCGCAGCTCCCCGCTTCCCGCCTTCGGCAACCACCTGCCCCAGCACCTGCACACGCTACCAACCTCAAAGAGTTGAGATTATAGTAGAAGCCAGAAAGTTGGAACATGGTTTTAGGAGGATTAGTGCTAGGATCCCTTATACTTTACCTTAAGGGCATGAGGATAATGATGTTCCAACTTTCTGGCTTCTACTGTAANGTAGAAGCCAGAAAGTTGGAACATGGTTTTAGGAGGATTAGTGCTAGGATCCCTTATACTTTACCTTAAGGGCATGAGGATAATGATGTTCCAACTTTCTGGCTTCTACTGTAAGGGGTTCAAGGGGGTTAGGAGGTCCCGGGTTGACTGTTTAGGTTTTGAGTTTAAGTGTTTTCGATTTTCGGTTTGTGGTTTAGGGCTCCTAAATACTTAGTTAGTATAGTCCCTTATAGTCCCCAATGTAAACTCTACCAAAATATGCTCCAAAATCCTAATTACTAAGACCCGGGGTCTTGGGTTCCTACTAGGCTTCCGCTAAGGGTGTGAAAGGGTTGTCGAGGGGTTGAGATTTAGGCTGTAGGGATGGGTTTAGTTTGTTGAGGTTGTGGTTGTGGCGGTCCTTGTCCTGGTCCTTGTCCTTGTCCTTGTCGTTGTTCTTATTGTTCCTGTTCTAGTGCTTCTAAATGCTGCCCTTCTAGCTAGAAGTATATAATCAATCGCAGTTCTTCGAAGACTTGCATCTTCGGCGGAGAGAAGCCTCAACACCGTGCCTCCCGCGGCCGGCCTGTCCAACTGAATCGTCGCGTAGAAGCGTGTCCTGAATTGACTGCCCTGGGCCCTGCGCCCTCAGAATCTGGAAGTTTCCGAAATGGGGGACCCTAATATAGTACCCTAAATAGTAGGATCCTTATTACAAGGACCCCAAAATACGGTACCCCTAATTTTCGGAAGCTCCCATCTGTTGCCCAACAACCCCAAGGCTGGTAACCCCAGAGTTAAAAGAGCCCTCGACGCGTGCAGTGAACCCTAAACCCTAAACCCCTAAACCCGAAACCCAAAACCGAAGGTTCTTGGAGACACGTGTCTCCCATGGCCTCGACTTGCATGAGCTCGCCATTGCGGCTGGCCTGTTGGAGCACAAGGTGGGAGCTCACACTCCCTGTTTAGAGAGCTCTGGAACCTCAAACTCCTCCTGACTGGGAGTGACAGGTCCACGACCAGGCTGAGAAGAGGCTCTCGCTTGCCTACAAGGCCTTGAAGCAGGAGCTGGGCCAGGGCGAAAATGGAAGGGCAGGGTCGGAATAATTACCAGTGCTACTCCTTAAGGTTCCCAGAAACCCTAAACCTTAAACCCTAAACCCTAAACCTTAAACCCTAAACCCTCAACCTTAAACCCTAAATGTATACCCCAAAGCCCTGGTTGCTCTAATCGCAAATGCCACCAACATCGGGTTTAGGGTTTTGGGAAGACCCGGGACCGACAACTATTCATAGGGACCCTTGGGGGGGTAGGGGGCAGGGGGGAGGCGGGTAGGGGACTGTACTTCCTTAAACAGGCCTATTAGATCCTTATTATTATGGGCATTAAGGCCCGCTACCCCCCCTCCCCCTACCCCCCTAAGGGTCCCTATAAACTGCGGGTGCTTGAGAGGCTGCCAAGCCGAAGCAAAGATTGACGCTGACCTTCTGAGTGTTTAGGGTTTAGGGTTTAAGGTTTTTAATTTAGGGTTAGGGTTTAGTGTTTAAGGTTTTTTAATTTAAGGTTCGGGTTTAGGGTTGAGGTCAGGCTTTTGATCCATCTGCCAGAAGTATAGGCAACAAGGTTTCGAGAGGTTTGGGAGTCATGCCGCGTGCTCCAGTGAAGCAATGTGATGCCAGGAACGCGCGGCCGTGTCTCGACATGATGCCTTCGACATCATGCACACGTACCTTGCGACGTACATCCTCGGCAAGGAGGATGCAACACCGCCAGTCACTGTTCCAGTGTGCCGTAGCAGCTAATTAGCTAATTGAAGCTGACTGCATCGGAAACGGCCGTAGAAATGCTGACTGCCTGTAAGTTGCCAACCGTCAGCCTAAACCCAAATATCCCGCCCTATAAAACCATCTAAAAACTAGAACCCTACGAAACCCTGTAGAACCCTTGTAAAGGAACTCGGTAGGCTTTTCCTCAACAACGACAGGACGAGGGCGAGTCGGAAAGCGTTGCCATCGAGAAGATGTTGACGAACCGACAGCACTTGGATGGAGGCCCGGGGTGCAGGGTTTAGGGTTTTGTGTTTAGGGTTTAGGGGTCATTTGAGTTTAGGTTTAGGGTTTTAGGGTTTAGGGTAGCGGTTTAGGGTTTAACCAACTGCAATTGGATGGAGGCCCGAAACCTGGAAGCCGAGTTTGGGTTCAAGGTCTGGGTTTCGGGACCGCAAAGCCAAGGTCCAGAGTCTCAGCTTCAGCATTAAGTGTTTAGGAGTTTGGGGTCGAGGGTGTAGGTGCTTCAGTGTGTAGGGCTTATGGTCTGAGGTGTAGGGTTCAGGGTTTAGGTTAGGGGTTGAACGAACAGTGATCCAGACGCGCTCAGCCAGCAAATTTGCGAAAAGACAGCGACGCTGCAGGCTACTACCCACGCTGGACGGAGGCTGCTGATTTGCTGCAGCAGGCCCACCGGAATCCTAAATTCGGACTGAACAGGTGGGTAGTTGACTAAATTAGGCCCACTTTTACAAACCCAAAAATAGTATGGCACCCTGATCACAAGGAGCCCTTAAAGGGGCCCTCATTTAGAGATTTACTTATGTGCATCGCAAGCAGCCCCCTTCCGGCTAAACAAGGCGTCTGTTTTCCCCTAAACCCTAAACCCTAAACCGTCGACTGTTCGGGTTTTCGAGCTTTAAACCGTAATCCCCCAAAGCGGACACCCCAACTTCGAGGCTCTAGGCCCTATGCCCTAGCCCACCCCGGAACCCTTCTACCCCGCAAACTGCTATACCCTCAGCCCTGAACCTCAAAGGGCTCCTCTAAGGGTTACTAGAAGGGATCTATAAGGGTACTATAATATAGGGTCCTTATTCCCCAAACTTTTATACCCTTATATTCAGCCTTGAACCCAAAATACGAACCCAGAGCTTTGCACGCTTCGCAGGCCGCGGACGCCGTGGCGCCGGGCGCGTCGAGCTTCGAGTTCCACCAGATCTTGGCCACTGGGTTATTCCTATTGGCACTATCATTATTACTATTTTTCTTATTGTTATACATGTTACTGTGTTTGTTGTCAATATGAGTGTTGTTATGAGTTTCAATATGGTTTTTGGTATCATTACTGTAATGATTTGTAAGATTGCTGTTGTTACTGTTACTATTGCTCTCATTATTGAAACAATGCCGGCCCATACGGGGTGCAAGAGTTGTTAAAACTACTTTCTTAAAAGGTTTTATCTGTTTTTGCACATTTCTCCAACACCCGTATAGAGCCATAAAGATCTTGTGCAAGACCCTTCTAACACCGTGAACACGCCCTACCAACCATTAGGGACACTTCTAGAAAACCCTTGCAAAAGGCGAGCTTGGAGCGCGTGGCAGATCAGCGACTTGGCAAGGCTGCTAGGTGCTCTAGGGTTTAAACCCTAAACCCTAAACCCTAAACCCGAAACCCTAAACCCTAAACCGTTAGTGTGTGTTTTCGGCTTATGATTCAGTTATGCACATATTTCGCGAGGGGGGTTCGGAGGGAGTTAGGAAGATAACCTTTAGGAGTTAGGGAGTTAGGAAGATAACCTATCACTGGGGTTTAGGAGTTAGGGAGTTAGGAAGATAACCTAACCCTGAAGGCAAAGGAATCTTTGGGTTCATGTGTTCTTTAGGGCTTAGGGGGCAGTTGTCTTGCTGGAGTTCAGGGAGGCATGCTGGGGGCCTTGATAGTTAGAACAGGGTGTTGAGATGTACATATCTATATCTATACCAGTATCTATATCTATATCTCTTTAGTCATAGCTGAAGCTGTAGATATAGCTATATCTATATACATGTACACACATACGTGCATTCAAAAATTGAAAATAACAAATACAACCAGAAAACCCTAAGGAAGGTTATTCGTCGTTGCTACGGCCTAAACCCTAAACCCTAAACCCTAAACCCTAACCCTAAACCCCAGACAAAGCAGGCAGAGGGCCGAGAGGGCCTTTCGGGGTGGTGTGTGTGCGAGTGTGTGCGTGTGTGTTGGGGTTTCAGGGTCCAGGGTGGGGGATGATAGGACTTAGTAACCCCAGAGAGCCCAATACCCCGTAATTCAGGAATATGGCTTAAATCAGCTTAAATCATAATATGATTCCCCTTATTATTTAAGGTATATTCCTTAATTAAGGGGTATTGGGCTCTCTGGATAACTAGGGCCACGAGGGTTGTAAACAAGGTAGCTATAGTTGTAATTACGTATGACTCCAGTTGACGGTACTTATAGCCCTGGTTTACTAAGCCCGATGATCCTCCGAGGAGGTGGAGTGATTTGGCGGCTTTGATGAAGTCTGAAGCTCTCAAGCTCTGAAAGCCCAATATTGGGCCCAAAGTAATTACCAATACCATTGTGGGACTTCCTTATTATGACTATAGTATAATATACCCCCAAAAGCCCTATTCTGATTATTAAGCCCCCTTTAGTACAGCTCCAAACCCTGTAGGGTTTCGCACCCCAACGGCCGCAGGGAAGAAACCAGACCAAAGAACAGGAACTTTAGATTTTTGGCTTGCCGTGGTCTTTTTCAGAGTTCGGTGCTTTCTCTGTTCTGCGCCCTTTGATGTCCGAATTTTGAGCCGTGAGGATTTTCCACCTGGAGAACAGAGAGTGCGGTGCGATCCGACAGCAACTCACACAGCTGGAGGCTGGCTTAGAGGAACAAGAACGGTTCATGCACAAGTTCGTGGCAGGCGTCCTTAACTTAAGATCCTGCTTGCTTTAGTATGGTATTTCTATGCACTTCTTAACCGTCATGTCATTCCTGCTTTGTAGTACTTCTTACTTCGGAGAGATTGGCCCTGCCCGCGTAGTACAAGATGGCAGAAGCATCGGGTGTGGAGTTCTATGTCCGAAATTGCCGTAGTCTCGCAGGTCTTCCCTGAAGCCTACGTTGGACGCAGCCGGCAAGCCCTTTCAAGCCTCAAAACCGGTCCTCGGTTGATACTCACGGTGTAAGGTTTCGAGTCGAGGCAAAGGCTCAATCGATGGCCCGCCTGCTAAGCAGCTACTTGAGCACTCATGCGTTTTGCATCTGCAGCGCCGAGACGGAAAATTCTGAAGCCTTCTGGACTCGGAGTTCAGGGTTCTCTCGTGTCCAGCGGCACGAGCATGGCGCTTTGGGGTTAGCCTCCGAGATTTAGGGAGTTCAGGGACTCTACACCCCCAAACCCCAAATCCTACATCACTGAACCCTATGCTGTTTAGGGTACGACCAGCTCCTTGAAGAGAAATGGTGCCAGGACCACGATGCCAGTGGCCGAGTCACTCTGGCGGACTTCTACAACACGACCCTGCACAACTTCTTCTCCAGTCCAGGGGCCTGAACAGTCAGAATAGGTTTAGGGTTTAGGGGTTTAAGGTTTAGGGTTTAGGGGTTTCGGGGATGTTGAGGTTGAGCGATTTGGGGTTTTTATTCTAGTATAGTCATATTGACGAAGTTCCTGACTACCTGGTCTGCCACCCATGCACACATGTAGGAGCTGTTGCATAACAGGAACTCAGATCCAAGGTACGCTTAAGGTCCTTAAGGATGAGACATCCTTCTCCGCCTGGAAAGTCCGATGGTGCCGGGTTCGGGCAGGGCTGAGCTTTCTGCAATGCAGGCACGTCGGCTTCTGAAACCCCGATGAATTGACAGAAAGACAAAGGGTGTGCGGAGGGGGGAGGAGGGGTATTTTAAAGGAAGGCGGTCTTATAACAACAATATACGCAACGCAAGCCTTGGAAGAGGAGACAGACCTTGAACGAAAATCTGAACGAACAACCCTAGCAAGGTGCGTTCACCGAAAGCGAGCATTATCTCCGAGACGCCGGGGCATTGGATGAGTCCGTCCCAGGCTGGCTCATTGTTGAGAGGTCTGAGGTTTTAAGATAGGGTTTGGAGTGAAACTGTTGATGGACAATTCTGCATGACCCTAAGGACCCTAAACTATGGGAATTATGGTATATGCTTTATAATGGGTAATGCAGGATTTTGTCCATCAACCGAAGGTGCAGGGTTTAGGGTCAACCCGGAGTCAAGCCTAAAGCCTAAATCCTAGGTAGGGCTTTGGGACATTTTATATTTTCCCTTATTGGGCTTAAGAGGATCTTATTTACTAATATTTTCAAAAGCTTTAAAAGCCCCACCTAGAATCGCTCCAGGCATGCCACGTGTGATCATTCCCAACTACCTCATGCTCGACTCCAATTGCCTCGGCTCCTCTGAGTACTACGCCGTGTGCCGGGACTGGAATCTGGTGTGCGATAGTTCTCTTCCGGGGCGTGTATGAACATGCACCAACATCAGCACCCTCACCCGCAACAACATGCACAGCACTTGCTGCAATAGCAGCGACAATAGCATCAACAGCACCAGCAGCACCAGTGACACCAACACACCAGCATCAGCCACAACAAACACAAGTCCTCCCGCTGCAGCTTACTGCTGCTGCTCGGAGGTAGGTATTCTGATTTCTGGTACTGTGACCACGGTGTTGATGATGAGGACGACCAGGATGATGGTGAACTCAAGAGTTTCGAAGATAACCCGACTCAGAAACTGAGCGGTTCCAGTAACCGTGCCTTGTGTATGTCGTTGATGATATCTCTGAATATGGGAGTTTCCGAAAATGGGGGTACCTTGTTTTGGGGGTCCTGATAATTAGGATCCTACTATTTAGGGTACTATATTGGGATCCCCTACTCCCGTCTTGCTCCTCGGCGATGCCATGTCCAATAACAATGTGTCTTTGACTTGTAGGTTTTGGTGCCATGCCTGTCATGGTGGTGGTTCGCTGCTATACCGTACCCGTCGAAACCACCTGAAACCGAAACTACATTCTGGCACCGAGCCCTACCGTAGACCACTGATTACTACCCCCCCCCTTTCTTTAATTGCCTTCATGTTCGGATCCCTATTATAATCGCTTTTGAGGTACGGGGTTTCCTTTTTAAGGGGCCCACGTTACTTCAGAAACCTGAAGCCGGAGGCCCTTTGAAGTTCTTGCAGCCGGGTCCTTTTTTTGGAGATCCTTTAAGGGAGCCTTTTAGGGATCTATGAGGGCTCCTTTAGAGGCTCCTTTAAGGGATCCTAGTGAACTTCTACGCCCCTCTAAACTAACGTCGAACCCCACCTGGTGTATACCTCTGGGCAGGAATACCCCCTAAACCCCAACCCCTAAACCCTAAACCCCTAAACCCCTAAACCCCTAAACCCCAACCCCTAAACCGTAAACACCGCTTGCCACCGAACATCCTGGCAGCTCTCAGCTTTGAGGTGCTGCATCGACGAGTGTGAGGTCCTCTTGGACACAGGGCTTTGGAGTTACCATACTTTAATGATAGGGTTTAGGGTTTAGGGTTTAGGGGTACTTTAATGCTTTTTCTATGACCTGCTAACCTTCTGGTACAGTAGGTAACCTTTAACCTTTTTGGGGTACTAGAATCCCTATACATTCCCTTTTGGGGATCCCTAGAATCCCTATACATTCCTTTTTGGGGATCCCTATAATCCCTATATTTCCCAATAGACTCCCAAAGGTTAAAAGTTCAGTTCCCCAGGATACTGGAGAAGTAGGTGTTATGCTTTTTCTATGAGCTGTTACTTTAAAGGGTTTAGGGTTTAGGGTTTAGGGTACCTTGTTCTCCTTGGTTACTTCAAAGCCCAGGACACCATCGAGTCCAAGATCCACGCGCCGACGGCCTCGCCGACACAGCTGACCCAGCCGCTTGGTTTGCATTTTTTGGTTTTCAGGGCGCAAAAAAATTAGGGGTTTTAGGGGCTTTAGGGGTTTAGGGTTTAGGGTTTTAGGGGTTTTAGGGGTTTTAGGGGTTTTAGGGGTTTTAGGGGTTTTAGGGGTTTTAGGGGTTTTAGGGGTTTAGGGTTTTGGAGGATTTGAGGGCGTTTACGGTTTTTGGGTTACGGGGAGGTCCCAGGTTTCGAGTTCAGAGCTTTGGCTTCGATTCGGATTGTTCTGAGTGCTTTTCGGCTTCAGCTAGGCAGACAGTGCGCCGAAATCGCATGCCTCTTTATGTCGCATGGGAAGTTCTCTTAATGATATCTTCCGGCACTCTGTGGGTCCATGCGCAGAAAGACAGCTGAGGTTGGTCTCCTCCCTTGGCGCGGAGTATGCCTTGGATGAGAGGCTGGGATTGCGGTTTAGAGTTCCTGGTTGACGGTTTAGGCTGTAGGGCAAAGAGTTCAAGGTTCTAGGGGTTCGAAGTCACGTCAGGGTTTAGGGTTCAGGGTGTTCAGGGATTCGAAATCAGGATCAGTCGAAGGGGCCCTGATCTCCGGAGTTCTTTGATGGGGAGTCGAACGTAGATCGGCCCTACCCTAAAACCCTACAGCCTTAATTAAAACCTAAACCTAAGCCCTGAACCCTAAGCCCGAAAGAGCCAGGAGAAGCTTCTCTGGTTTCGAAGAAATGTTTGAAAGTTAACCTGCTGTCTGACAGTGTGCAGTCATCTCCGCATCCCGTGAAGGCTGGGGTTTATAGAAATTGTTAAGGGTTTAGGTGCCAAAAACGTTTTGACCGAAAGTGTTGACCGAAAGTTTTGACCAGGTTTTCTAACTGAAACCTGATTTTGGGAATTGGGTGCTGGGAGGCGAGGAGGGGGGAGAAAGAGACAGAGAGAGAGAGAGAGGGAGAGGGAGACAGGAGCAGAGACGGGNGGCTGGGGGCTGGGGGCCGGGGCTGGGTTTTGAATTTGCGGATTTTGGATTGGGCTGGGGGGTGGGGCTGGGCGCTTGGGGCTGGGCTGGGCTGGGGCCCTGGCTGGGGGTTGGGGTTGGAATTGAAATTGACGGTTTAGGGGGTTCAACGCAAGCAATGACAAGCAATTTCTATTTATTTATTGAGGGTTTAGGGTTTAAGGTTTAGGGGTTCAGGGTTTAGGGGTTTAGGGCTTAGGGCAGAAATCCAATGTGTTCGCTGCAAGTTCAACCAAAGGTCCTTGAAAAGAAGATTCCGTGGGTTCAGACAAGCCAACCCCCTTCGCCCCGCGAATGTCATAACTGTTGTCTTCCTGAATGTCTACATGGGAGTTTCCGAAAATTAGGGGTCGCATATTTTGGGGTCCTTATAATAAGGATCCTACTATTTAGGGTCCCCTATTTTCGTAAACTCCCACATCTGGTATGCACAAGCAAGTTCGAGCTTTCGTTTGGCCGGTTTTCGAAGAAGAGAACACAAAGCCCACACCCTAAACCTCAATCCTGAACCCTGAGCCCTGAACCCCAAACCGCAACCCCCCCTGCCCGAACCCCTAAACCTAAACCTTAGCCCCTAAACCCTGAATGAAACCTAGACCCGAAATCCTAAACCACAAACCCCAAAATCCTAAGCCTTAAGCCCTAAAACCCCAAACCCTCAACCCGAAACCTTATTACAAGCCCTATACCCTAAACCCTATAAGCCCCTACACCCTAAAGCAAGGTCTCCCAGTGGGCCCTTCTTCCTTTGAAGGAACCTAGAAAGCTATACAGTACCAAGAAGGGAGCCCTTTTAATTCCTAGGTCACCGGGGATCCCCTAAACACTAAACCCTAAACCCTATAAGCCCTATAAGCCCTAAACCCTAAACCCTACAAGCCCTAAACCCTAAACTCTATAAGCCCTAAGCCCTAAACCCTATAACCCTATAAGCCCTAAATCCTAAGCTGCACAAGCCCTAAGCCCTAAACCCTAGAAGCCCTAAACCCTAAACCCTATAAGCCCTAAGCCCTAAACCCTAAGCTGTACAAGCCGTAAGCCCTAAACCCTAGAAGCCCTAGACCCTAAACCCTACAAGCCCTAAGCCCTAAACCCTAGAAGCCCTAAACCCTAAACCCCACAAGCCCTAAATCCTAAACCCTAGAAATCCTAAACCCTATAAGCCCTAAACCCTAACCCTAAACCCTCTCTATATATATGTATATATCTATATGTATATAAGCCCTAAATCCTAAACTCTACAAGCCCTCACCCCAAAAAAGAGGTCCTGGACCGAACTCCAAGCCCGCCTCGGTGACATCGCCGACAGCGAGGGCCAAGTCCCTCTTCATGGACGCCTCTTTGCCCAGTGGCCCCTGGGCTGTCGGCTGTCGGTTAAGGGGTTTAGGGGTTCAGGGCTTGTAGAGTTTAGGGTTTAGGGCTTATAGGGTTTAGGGTTTAGGGCTTGTAGGGTTTCGGGTTTAGGGCTTATTTATAGGGTTTGGGGTTTAGGGTTTAGGTTTTGGGCCTCTTTGCCCAGTGTTTCTGGGCTGTCGGTTTCGGGTTTAGGAGGTTTGGAGTTTAGGGTTTGGGGTGTCGGCTTGCTTGAGGGCTTTGGGGCTTGGGGTTTAGGGTCTAGGGGTCGGGATGTTGGGTGAAGGATGATAGGGTTTGGGCTTTAGGTTCTGCAGTATCGGTGTAGGGTTCAGAGACTTAGGGCACCGTCTTTGTTTGAAATCCTACAACCCAATGCTGGCAGCATAGCCGAGGGCTTCTGATGTCCGAGCAAACTACTCGTATCTGCCCGAGCCTACCGTCTTAGAGATTTGAGACTCAGCGAATCAGCAGCAAACTTGGGTGACATGAGAACCCCAAGGCTCCCAAGCCCAAGAACCCACATCCACACCATGAGGAAGCCCTAATCCCCAAGACCTAGCTCCCCTAAACCCTAAACCCTAAACCCTAAAACCCTAAAACCCTAAAACCCTAAAACCCTAAACCCGTAAACCCTAAACCCTGAACCCTGAAACCTAAAGCCAAGAACACTCTCAGTAAACTCCGAGGCTTCACCATGCGTTCCCACGCGTCTGCCCCTTCCCTCACGAGGCCGGAGCTGCAGCGCTGTGTCTTTGTGTTCTTTCGCTTTCGCCTTTAGTTTCACGATGATTCTTCTTCTATGCCTGCAAAGTTGCTACTGCTACTACGACTACGACTACGAGGACTGCTACAACGTGCTGCAACTGCTGCTGCTCCTCCTCTTCCTGTCCTCCTCCTCCTCCTACTACTACTACTACTCCTACTACGACTACTACCACGACCACGACCACGACCACGACTACCACTACTACTGCTGCTAGTACTGCCACTGCCACCCAAAACCTCAAAACCCCTCAAAACGCCCTTCAACTCTAAACTCCCAAGTCTTCAAGTTCCTAAGAATCCCAGGCCTTGAACCCCTAAACCCCAGAAAAGGAAAACCTTGAAAAAGGGACCCCTGCAGCCTAAACCCTTAAACGCATAAATCGAGAAGTGTACAAAGCTTCAAAAAACCCTAAAAAAGGCCGGGAGCTTCCTGGCATCTACAGCGGCGCCCCTAGAGGCGAGTGCAGAAGCGATGAGGCCCGGCATTTGCTTCTATTTTTTTTGTTTCTTGTTTGTGAGTTTAGGGTTTCGGGCCTTTTGCTTTGCGTTTTTTGTTTTGTGGGGATTTCAGGGTTTTGGGTTGTGGATTTCGGTTTGGGGTTTTGGGTTTAGGGTGGTTCGGGGGTGGAAAAGGTTACAATACACCATAGTATTCAGGATGCTTTAAGGCTTTCGGAGAAGAGGTGTTTGCGGTTTTTCGGGTTTGGTGGAGGGATTTGGGGGTTTAGCCACCCTGCAATCCGAATCTTGAAACTTTTCTGGCCTCGAAACCTAGCCTGTAGCCCATAAAGCCCATTTAATTTTGTCAGGGAAGAGAGATAAGCCCTTGATTCATGAACCCTTCCTTAACATGCAGTGTAGTCGGGACTCGAAGATTCAGGCCCTTAAGGATGTGTGGCCCCTAACCCTGAATCTGAAGTGTTGGAGTTTAGAGTTGGGGCTTTGGTGAAGTTTCAGGCCAAAGGTTCTATACGTGTTACCATAAGGAAGATTACATAATAATTGTACAGGATACCATAATAATGGTCTCGGGGTTAGTGTTTTGGGTTGAGAACTTCATTAATCTTGTTGAAGCTATTACGGCAAAGACGCCAACACCGCCAGCTGAGCGGCTGACAGCTACAGGTTATCCTCCAGACTTAGCATGGCTGTCTTGGGTAACTCTATGAAATTTGCAGTGCAATATGCCCCCCCCAAAATGCCATGCGAGTTCTCCACGCACGCTTGGAGGTTCATGGCTAGTTATAAGTGGGGTTATACGTGGGATAGCCATAGTCATAAACCATATTACGGGACTTATAACCCTACTTATAACTACCCATGAACCTCCAAGTGGGCCCTAAACCCTTTACTCTTATGGAATCCCTATAGATCCCTTTAAAGGGACCCTTCAAGGAACCCTTATAGCTACCCATGAACCTCCAAGCGCAGGACAAGGGAAACTTACATCCTAAACCCTGAACCAGAGAGCCCAATACCCCTTACTTAAGGACTATAGCTTAAATCATAACATGAATCCCCTTATTAGTTAAGGTATATTCCTTAATTAAGGGGTATTAGGCTCTCTGGGGAACCCTAACTCTGCCAAGTTGCTGTTGAACCTGAAGCCCTGGCACTAGAGGGAGCCGGAAGGACATTCTACCGGGTTCAGGGTTTAGGTTTAGGGCTTAGGGTTTAGGGTTTAGGGTTTAGTATTCAGGGTTTAGGGTTTAGGTTTAGGGTTTAGGGTTAGGGTTTAGGGGCAGTTCAAAAAGAAGCTCTGCAAAGCTTAATAGGTACCCCTTCAGCAAGGAAGGGTATAGGGCTCTGCGGGAAGCCTGTCGTAGGGTTCCTCGCTATACCTTTACGATGCTACACCTTTACATCCCAGTTCTAATTGTTGACGGCCGCAATACTACTCCAGACTCCAGCCTCTTCCTCAGGTCGCGCATTGATGAGGCACGCTTCCGTGAGCAATAATATAAGAATGATTGCCACTGTCGTTCCTTAGGGTTGCTGAATATTGAATAATTACCCACTATTCCTTAGCCATTGTTCTGACTATAGTATACACAGCTCTAATCATTTAAAGCCCCGACTTTTTTGAAGCGTAACTGGGCTTTGGAGTACCATACTTTAACACTTTTTTCTTAAAGGAACCATTATGAAATAAAAGTTTATACTTTTTTCTCCCTGGCTACTTAAAAGCCCAGGTAAAGCCTCATGTGTTCGGAGTGCAGAGTTCTGGGTTTAGGCTTGGCAGTTTGGGGGTCAAGCCCAGAACCTCCAAAAACCCTTAATTAAGGGATATTCCTTAAATCATATTAGGGATCCCATTATTATTTAAGGTATATTCCTTAATTAAGGGGTTTTGGAGGGATCATTGTGGAGATGTTGCAAGATCGGATCTAGGGTTCGGGGTTTATGTGTTCATGGTTTAGGGTTTGAAGTTTAGGGTAAGGTCTATGGTGTAGGGTTTAGGGTTTAGGGGTTTAGGTGTTTATGGTTTAGGGTTTGAAGTTTAGGGTAGGGTCTATGGTTTAGGGTTTAGGGGTTTAGGTGTTTATGGTTTAGGGTTTGAAGTTTAGGGTAGGGTCTATGGTTTACGGTTTAGGGTTTAGGGGTTGTGGTGTTTGTGGTTTAGGGTTTGAAGTTTAGGGTAGGGTCTATGGTTTACGGTTTAGAGTTTAGCATCTAGGCTTTAGGTTCAGGGTTCTACCCCCAACCGACCCTGATACCTGCGGCAAAAGCAAAGGCTGACTGCCATCAGAGTCAAGTTCATCAGAACCAGCTGCCCTAAACCCTGGACCGCATTTTTGGGGTCCCTGTAACAGGAATCCTACTGCTCTAGGGTTGCACCTTGGAGGCGGATCTACACCCAGAGAGCCCAATACCCCTTAATCAAGGAATATACCTTAAATTATAAGGGGGTTCATATTAAGTTTTAAGCTCTATCCCTCTAAACCCTAAACCCTAAACCCTAAACCCCAAACCCTAAACCCTAAACCCTAAACCCTAATTAAGGGGGATGAGGCTCTCTGAGAGCTTTCAAAAGTAAGCCCTTGCGTCCGGGAGCCTCGCTATGCAGGCCCCGGACAAGTCCACCACGAGCTTGGAGCAGTAACCTGATTGAGCCCAGAGGGCTTAGGCTTTAGGGATTAGTGTATATATATATATGTATACATGTATATATATATATGTATATATAATATATATATATATATATATTTATATATGTGTATATATTTATATATATATATATATATATATATATATATACTACCATTCTGGAACTAGGTCCCCAAAACCATAGCAAGGATGGTCTTTTCAGACCCAGTAACCTGCTGCAGAGCGTAGTTTTTTGTGGGGGTTTCTGAATGGGCTTTGAACTACACAGTCGGGCATACGTTTAAAGGGTTTTAAGGGCTTCAGCACAGGATGTCAGGGTGTAGGTGACAGTAGGCTGTTCTTTTCGAGGTTCGGGGTCTAGGGCTTCTTGGGCAATGTCAGCCTTTCGGCTTGTACAGGATGTACGGGTTTAGTAGCGCGAAAGCCCAATCCCTTAAAGCAAACACGCCAAGACCAAAAGCCACACCATGTGCCTCAACATGCGTTCATAAGCGGCAAGCCCCCAAACCTGCAAACCTAAAACGCTAAACCGTAACGGCTAAACCCTAAGCCTAAACGGAAACCTCTAATCTCTAAGGCAGGTTTAGGTGAGGGTTCAGCGCTACCGGGTGGGCTTTCTTCATGTTGAGAAACTTTCATCAGTGCCTGCCGCTTGAAGGGCTTCATCGGCTGCCGGGCATGGTCATCTCGAAGGTTTGTTTTGAAACGCCTAGGAGGTGAGCTAGCTTCAGGTGTAAGATGTACGACTACGGCATCTACAGCAAGACAAAGGCCAGGGCTTGCTGGTTTGTAGTGCCTTCTCTAAGCTTTGGTATGCTAAACCATACCCTAAATCCAAAGCCCAAGCCGTTCGAATGCGGCGCAGATCCCAGGTTCAAGTATGCCATGTGGACTGACACAGAGCAGCTCGTGGATGCCAACAAACACCAGGCACGCCAACGTTTCATCTCAAGTCATCACTGGCTGGGCTTCGGCGGGGTTCACGGGGATGCGAGGGGAAGGAAAGGAATATCGAGCATTACGACTGACAGCAGTATCATATGTTTGGGGTTCCTATCATCATTGCTCAGATTATTTAAAGTAATTATGACTACTGTTGCCATTCGTGTGGTGTGGGTGATGTCGGTGGTGTGGGTGGTGGTGGTGGTGGGGGTGGTGGTGGTGGTGGT
>BGNK01000838.1:78194-94538 GCA_003297005.1 Symbiodinium sp. clade A Y106
GTGGGGGTGGTGGGGGTGGGGGTGGGGGTGGTGGTGGTGGTGGTGGTGGTGCCGGTGGTGGTGATGGTAGTGATGATGGCGGTGCGGGGGTGGTAGTCCCTTTCGCAGTCGTCGTGGTCGTCGTCGTCGTTTCAACAGTGCTCAGTATAACAGCAACCGCAACAACGACGAGGGCGACAACGAAGACAACAAAATCAGAAGGACCACGACATCAGCCGGTGACGATGACAGCAATGTTTGCAACGACAGACAAGCGCAGTAACAACCACCTCGAGAATGGCGACGACTGCACCGGCAACCTGCACCAGCAGCTTGAGCTCAGACTCCCAAGGCTCATCTTCCCGTTGCGAAGCCCTAAACGTTAACTCCTAAGACACTGAACCCGAAATCAGCTACGCGAGCACCGGAAGGTTCGATCTTGGGGCCGTTCCTACGTCTCCATTCTGATGTTTGCGGGTGTTGTCATTGGCACTGCCGGGCCCTCGGAGGTTCGCAGGAAGCCCTGCATCCTCTCGTAGTCGTTACATTGAGGACGTTGCAAAGGGTTCAATATACATACATATATCATAACCATATCTATATAGGTTTTATTTTGGCATCTACGATGGTAGCAGGGGTAGTATGGGTGTATGAAGAGGAACAGGAGTATCATTCCAAGGCGAGTAGAGCTTCAGAGCCTCCATGATAGAGTGCAAGGCTTTGCGATCAGAAACAGGTTTAGGGTCAAACCGTAAGCACCCTGAGGGCGTACGGCTTCGGCTTCAGGCTATGCAGGTTAAAGAGGCCCCTAAACCCCTAAAGCCCGAGACCCTAAACACCCAAAACTCTACAAACCCCAAAACCACAAACCCACCACACTCAAACAAAAAAAGCAAAAAAACACAAAATTCTTCCACCTCAAAGCCTTTCCGAGGTCTCCTCGCTGGCGAAGCTGGCCCCTCCTGTAGCCCGGAAGGTGGATTAGTGAGGCAGCCGTTGGCCTCGGGAGATTGACATGGATTTAGGAGCCTCAGTAAGCCTTTTTTGATAAACCCTAAGAGCATTTTTCTTGTGCCGGGATTTCGTGCCATGACTTTGGGTTCTCAGCTGGAAGTTTGCATCCAGCTTGAACTTTGAAGGCTGGCAGCCAGCATTCACCATTACCCCCATTCCCAGTCTCCACCACCACCGCGGCCACCACCGCCAACACCCTCAGCACCCTCAAGACCCCCAACAGCCCCCAACACCACCAACACCTTCAACATCCTCCACACCACCATCACTACCAACACTGCCAACATCGCCAACACGACCAACACCGCCGACACCAACAGCGCCAACACCGCTGCCGGCACGACCGTTATCACCACCGGTGCCACCACTGCCCACTACAATCTATCCAATGCTGCTTCTCAGTTCTTCCAGCAAGTACCTTTGACTGCCTGCCACTGCCCACCGCTACCTACCACTACCTGCAGCTGCATACGGCGGGTCCACTGCTATATGCTACTGCTGCGACTTCCACAAATATTACTAGACCACTCCTCCTGCTCCTGCTGCTGCTACTGCAATTGCGGCGATGCGTCCCGCGAGCGTACCAGCACCACTATCTCTGCTACTCTTACGACTACTTTGTGCTACTTTTGCCGTAGTGTAAAATACGTGCGTGAACGTGACGACATGGCAATCCCTATCGGTGATGGGTCATCTTCACATGCTTGCCTTAATTTGCAGTTATTCTTGCTGTCTTTGATTATTTTTTCGAACGTTTCGTCTGTTCTTGTGCAGGGCTGTGAACTCTATTTGCAGGAGCTTTTGATTCAGGGTGTCTGGTAACCGCTCCGCGCACAAAGGGTTTACTGCTTGGGTCACAGCTTCAGGACCTAGACTTTCCCTACCTAGACCTAAGCCCTGCACGCTAAACCCTAGACTGATTTAGTGCATTCTTGGGGCATGAGGTGTGTGCGGTTTGGGGTTTGTCTTTTCTCCCCTGTCCGGCGCTGCAGCCCGCTTCCCACATGAGCTCAAGACGTCTCACCTTCCAGGCATCCCTGCAGCGGCAGTGCTTGCACAAAAGAGATCAGGCCTTTAGGATCTGCTGCAGGGCTTTAATATAGATGAACAAATCCCCTGCATCCCCGGATCCAGACACCCTAGGAGTTGCCGGTGCGATGGCGGTAAGAAGCCACTTAGCAACTCCAGCATTTGGAGGCTCTTCCTCGCGAGGCCTGGAGGATTCAAGCATCAAACCCACAGACACCCAGATAAATTCTATTCAGGAAAGTTCTTAAGCTGTCATCGAAATCCCTAGTACGAAATCTGAAGCCTAAACCCTAAACCCTAAACCCTAGACCAGCCTTACCAGGTCCGAATTTGCCTTGAAACACTCGCAGCCCGGAAGCCCTTTCCAAACCTCGCCAACATCCGGGAGCCTTAGCTTGAAGCTCTAGGCGCCGGAGCGCTTGTGGGGTTGGGTTTCGGGTTTGGGGATTTCAGGGTTTTGGGTTGTGGATTTCGGTTTGGGATTTTGGGTTTAGGGTGGTGTGGGGGTGGAAAAGGTTACAATAAACCATAGTATTCAGGCTGCTTTAAACCCTCGAGAACCCCGGGACCCTATCAGACTAATCAAACTCCATAGAGCCCTTTAAAGCCCCGTGAAACCCCCCATAGGATCCCTAAACCCTAAACCCTACAACCCCAAACCCTTTAAAGCCCCAGGAAATACCAAAAAACCCGTTAAATCCACGCGAAAAGCCCTGTAAACCCTTTAAAGCCACAGTAAGAACCCTATAAACCCTTTGAAGCCCTGCAAAAGAGCTCCCCCGAGGTTTGGTGCAGTGTCGCCGGGCAAGCGGGTGCCGCAAACGCTGGAGCTGATGAACACGACACCGGCCGGGGCATGGGCTTAGGGCGGTTGGGGCTTAGGGCCTTTAGGGCTTTGGGTTTGGAGTTTAGGATTAAGGATTTAGGGTTTAGTAATTTAGGGTTGAGGAGTAGGCTAAAGGGTTCTTTTCAGCGCTCCGTCAAGGGTTCTAGAAGGGCTACTACTTGAAAGGGCTACTATACGGGTTTCGTGCAGGGTCCTGAATAAGTAGGACAGGGTTTCGGGGCATCTTACTGTATACTGCATAAGTTTACAGTGTTGGCTGGTCTTCCACCCAAGCGACCTTGCCCCAAGCCCTGAAACCTTATGGTATAGAGTTTGACGCCTAAATAACTGGTACTCCGATGTACCCCGTCTGATCTGGGGTTCCTTATTATGTCTATGGCATAATATACCCCAAGACCTCATCCTACTTATTAAGGCCCCTACATATTAGGAACCCTTGAATTAAAGTTGTGATGGGCAGCCTTCTGTGGCCAGTAGGCGAGGTTCCATGAGTTAAACTTTTCAAAAAGGTTTAGGGTTTAAGGTGTTGGGCTTGGGGTTTAAGTTTAGTGCGACTCCGTGGGAACCTTGCGGTTGAAATTATGGACTCTGAAATTGCTTTCTGGGTTTCGGGACAGCAAAAATGCCAAACTAATGCGACCAGGGCCAGCAAACATGCCAGCACACATGCATTGCAAGACAAAGTGGAGCCTGACAGCATGAGTTTTGCATTCTCGCATGTCGTCATAGCAAAAATGTCACAAAGTTCTCGTTGAAGATGAGAGCTCGAGCTCTGGTACATGTTGGGGTCGACCTTTGATGCACTTTTGAGTTTTTGGGTGCAGTCTGTTCGAAGACATCTGGAGGGGCAATTTCGGGAATGCATTTGATTGCAATCTAATTTATCTGAGATTTGAATATCTCAGTCAAGAGATGCCGACCACAACTGTAAAGCCTTAAAGGAACCCTTATACAAAGAGTTACAGGAAGCATTCGATTATTCCTTATCGGAGCATCTACAGTAGAGGAAGCGCTATAATACCCCCTAAACCCTAAACCCAAAGCGAAAAACCCTAAACCCTAAACCATTCCCCAGAACCCACGGCCCGAAACCGTTGAAGCCCTCAAGTCAGCAGCCGGTAAACCTCTGAACCCTAGCGATTCCTCCAGTTTTATGGGGATGTACTCTTATGTACCCCAAAACCTTATCCTAAATAGTAGCCTCTAGATTACAATTACACCCTAAACCCTAAACCCTAAACCTCAAGCCGTGTAGCTGCCTGTGAGGTGCGCGCGGTGTTCAGAGTTCGGCCGATGCTTGACCCATCAGAGGCTTCGCGCCGAGTCTTTTTGTGGGTCCTGCAGAAGTTTAGGCTTTAGGGCTTTGAGGTTTTTGGCCCTACAGTGGTTTCATTTAGAAGGTTTTTACAGGACTCTTACGGATAATTATTTGTAGGTTTTTTGCAAGGCTTAAGAGTTTAAAGTTTAGAAGATGATTTGACGGTTTAGGTTTGGGGGGTATAGGGTGCATGGTAGGATTTACGGGTTTAGAGCGGTTGGGGGTTCAGGGTGAAGGGATGATGTAGATCAGGGGGCCCAGAGATCCCAATACCCCTTACTTAAGAAATATAGATTAAATCATAATATGAATCCCCTTGTTATTTAAGGTATATTCCTTAATTAAGGAGTATTGGGCTCTCTGGGGGCTAAGCTTCTTCTGTATACGGCCTAGGGCTACGCACTGATGTGAGACTTGACCTAAAGCCTCGAAACCGCAAAGCACCCGGAGCCCCCATAAAACTCCAAACGGCCATCATAAAATCCTCTTAGTAGCTGAGTGGATACACTTTACACTTCTTGGGATAATATTACCCACTAATAAAACTAAAAGTGTGCACTTTTTGGGGCTTATGAACTCAGCAACTAAGTCCTTATATACAGAGCTCTTCCAGAAGCCTATAATAACAGATCCTTGTGACAGCTTTGGGCAAGCAGCAAGCGCTTGAACAGCCACCCCCACTACACCCTACACCCCGTCTGTCTTGAACCTCATGTCAAAGGAGGTCGCACCCGAATGTGTTGCATCCTGCCTTACAAGGCTCCATCGCACATCTTAATCAGGGTTTAGGGTTTAGGGTTTCGACATCAGTAAGAACAGGAGTGCCGCCACGATGCAAAACCGCACGACTATCACATTTCCGACAGCACCCTGCTCCCAGCGACCCCATGTGAATGAGCAATGTCAAAACCAGCATGGCAAACCAATACAGGAAGGAACTTTGCAGAGATAAACAACAATATTCACCAAGCTGAGACTTCCGGCAGCAGGTGTTCACATCTTCTCGAAGGCTTTCGCAAAAATACTGCCTGCAAACCCCACAGAAAACCCAACACCCGAAACGAGACATGGTCAGAATCACGACACAAAGTTGAAAGCATATCTTGTTCTGTTTCCGGTGTGTGTGTGCGTGCGTGCACTTAACATGGTCCCCTCCGCCACAAACCCGAAATGTACCTTTCTATACACCCCGGACCCTAAGCATAAATCCTAAGCCCCCAAACTCTGAAACCTAAGCGTGAAGCCCTAAGCCCTAAACCCAAAGCCCTAAACCCCTAAACCCTAAACCCCTAAGCCCCCAAACTCTGAAACCTGAGCCCTAAGCCTGAAGCCCTAAACCCTAAACCCAAAGCCCTAAAACCGTTTCAGACGTCGCCGCTGCCTCCTTCGGCCTTTTGGGTGAGCCCCGAGTCCGGCGTCGTCAGGGGGCCAAGGGGATGCCCAGGGTTTAGGGTTTAGGGTTTAGGGTTTAGGGGCGAATGCGCGCAAGGGGGTTCAGGGTTTAGGGCCTAGTAGCTGAGTGGATACACTCTACACTTTTTGGGATATTAATACCCAATATACAACTGAAAGTGCGCACATTTTGGGGCTTATGAACTCAACATCTAAGTTAGAGTCTAGGGGATTGTAGCTGGGATTTAGGATTTGTGTTTAAGCATTCAGGGTTTGGAACTGTGCGTAGGAGCGAAACAGGCGCAAGAACTTCATGTGGTATGGTCCGAGTCGCCAAACTGTCAAATCAAAGCACTCGCATTTCCTTTAATGTGGACCTCTCATTAGCTCTCCCTTAAGAAGGATTAAAGTGGGGCTCCTAATGCCACGGGCCTCAAATACTAAGGGAGGTTGCTAATCAAAGGCACATATCAAGTTCGGGCTCTGGAGCTTTTCTTATTTTAAACCCTACACCCTAAACTAGGCCTTAAACCTTACCACCCCCCAAGCCGGAACGAAAGACCTGAAACCCTCTAAAGCCCAAAACCCTAAACCCTTCATGCTAAGCCCTGAAGTCTTATAGGGTGTCCACAGTGCGTGTGGTGGTGGGTTTAGGCCGTGTCTAGGGTTGTAGGACCTAGGGTCGGGGGTTTAGGGGTTTAGTTAGAGTTTAGGGTTGGCGGTTTTAGGGTTTAGAGTTGTAATATTTAGGGTTTGGGGTCTGGGGTTGTAGGGGATGTTGGATGTTCTTAGGGTTTAGGGTGGTTTGGGGGTGTTGTCTCTTTCGCGTGAAGAAGCACCGCAGTCTTCGGGGTGAAGGCTCCAGGGTAATTTGCATTTTCCCAGTTTAGGGTTTAGGGTTTATAGTTTCTTTTGACTTTTTTTTTTTTTTTTTTTTTGGGGGGGGGGGGGGGGGGGGGGGGGGAGGGGGGTGGGGTCTGGATAATTTTAAATACGTTTGAGGGATATGTGGTTGTTATCGCGGTCACCGAGTGTTTGGGGTCTGCAGAGGTGGCGGGGGNGGGCGGGCGGGGGGAATGGGGTTGGGGATGGTCCGAAGCATTGAGGTATTGTAGGAGTTTTGGGTTTGGTTTTGGGATGCAGGTATTGGGGTTTGTCATGGGAGGTCAGGGTAAGTCCAGGTCGACACACTTATGTTCAGGGCGGAGTGTTTAGTTTTGTTATGCTTCTGGGCTCCCGGATACAACTCACTTTAACATACCATGTTCTCAATATGAACTTCGCAATGTTACCTAGCCGCTACATCCTGAATCCTAAAGCATACGCCCATACTTGGAGGCGCTTTTGACTTAGTAAGTCTACTTAGTATCCCCTAGAAACCATATTACAATCCCCCATAACCCACCTTACTAACCCTACTTACTAAGTCAAAAGGGCCTCCAAGTATTAGCTTTGCGACAATCTGCCAGATCTCTTGGCTTTCAAGGTTCAGTCTGCAGTGCGACATGGTTGGGAGTGCCGGAAAAGGGGACTGAGGTTCTTTTAAATTAAGGATGCCTCGTTTCGGTGACCTTCTATTCGCAAGGATGCCACTGCGTTTAGGGTCTATTCTCGTCTGAAGATCCCAAACTATGAGAAGCCCCTAGCCCTACTTACCCTCAATTTGGCACCCTCAATCCTAAACTCCTCTCAACCCAAAACCCTAATCTCGTAATCCTCAACCCATACCAGAGCCCGACAAAAAAAAACCATCACCTAAGACCATAAAGCCCTAAGCTTTAGGTGGAGCCGAACTGCACTTTCTCGTTCACCTTCTACTTCCAGCAACTCGGCTGTGGAACGAGGATTCTGTTTCATACAGGATTTGGGGTTCGGGCTCAGGCTTTGGGGTTGGCGTTGAGGGTTTAAGTGTTTGGGGTTTAGGGTGTTTTAGGGACCCTAAGCCGTCAACCTACTCAAGCCTAAATCTAGGGTTTACACCCCCCAATCCACAACAAAGCTTAGACCCTGAGCCCCCAAGCCACCAGAGGTTACTTGGGGTTCGGGGGTCTTTTTGGGGTTGTACCGGGGTACATGGTCTTTATGGGGCATATGCGGGCTGAAGGACACAAGGGTTTTTTGAGGTTCTATGGAGGCTTAAGTGGGGTTTGGAGTTTGCAGTTTATCGGGTTTTGTTTTCACAATTGTAAGATACGGGTTGGGTCGCGCGATTGAAAGGGTAGGGTTATATAGTTAACAAACTTGCTTGTGTCCTTTTTACAATTTTTTGGGGTCTGGGGTTGGGGTATAGGGTTTCGGGTTTAGGCTGTGGAGTATGGGGTTGAATTCGGTGTTGGCTTTCGTGTTTGAGCTATGGATTTATAAGGTTTGGCGACTGGGGTTTAGAGTTCGGGGCTTGGGGGAAGCCCTCTTGCGGTGCAAGCCCGATTGCGCTACATGCGAAATCCTCGTGTTCATGCCAAACTTCTGTCCACACTCGCCTCCGCCTACCCTTGAATCACGCAGGTCAGACTGGTCTGCTTAGGGGTGCAGGGGTTCCGGGTTTAGGGGAACCCTCAATGCCGCGCCGCAACACCTCAAGGTCTATAGACTAAACCCTAAACCCTAAACCCCTAAGCCCTAAACCCTAAACCGTGGTATAGCAAGGTCTCACACGGTGAAGGAGTACGCCTGCCAGCGTTTTCAAGTCAGCACGCCGGGGGGTACACCATTGGTCAGGGCCTCGGTTTTCAAAGCCTTTTCGAGGCTTAGGTCTGCTGGGTGCTGTGGTTCTAAGGGTGGTTTTAGAGCAGAATGGGGTCAATATGGGTTCTAAGTAAGGGGTGCGGTAATGTAATGTTTCAGGAGGGCTTCAAGATCCTTTCGCATCCACTTATAACATGATGATGGTCTGAGCTAATCCCGAAATGCCATTCAGTTGTAAACAGCCCGCTTCATTGCTTGACTGCCTCAAACCCCGAATGCCACGCCCGGAACGTGATGATGCGACTCGAAATTCAAACGCACACCTGGAGCGAAAACTTTCCAATTCCCGCACAGTAACAGGAGCCTTCGCTCCTCTCAAGCCCCGGTCACCTAAACCCCTGAAGCCCCTCAACCCCTCAAAAACCCCAGCCCTAAAATTCCCAAATTCTAAGTAGAAATCCAAACCTGAAGTCTTCAACCCTGGCCAAGACAAGCCTGTACATGAAACATGACCCAAGCCCAAAGCCTCAGGTCGCAAACCCTTGGAAGACTCGCTAGAACATATGCAAACCGATGTAACTCTTTTTACAACGTTTAAGACCATTTTCAAAACAGTATGTGTACATACATATGTGTATATACATACATACATACACATATATATATGTGTATATATATATTTATACATCTGCATAGAGACACAACTTTTATAAACGCACGATCGGCGTCCGAGGTCGTCACATGCAAAGCATTCTGCCGGCCGATTGACGTGCTCATGTCGGCGAGGCCGAAAACTCTCGGGGCTTTAAGGGCTCCTCTAAAGGGAACCAAAACGGTCTTAGGGCTCCAAGAAAGGGAACTATTAGGGATTTAGGGCTCCTTCAAAGGGAACTATAAGGGTTCTATAACGGGTTTGAGGGCTCCTTTAAAGGGTGGAGGGTTTAGGGGTTCAGGGTTTGAGTTTTTGTTTGGGGGAGGGTCAGGGTCGTGTCTACAGTTATGTTTAGCGCTGTTTCGTTTATATGCTTCTGCTGATTTAGGCGTGTTCCGGTTTTTGGTGAAGACAGGTTGCGTGGATGTGATTTCTGGTTTTGGGTTTTTGGTATGAGTGCTTTCGGGTCTGGTGGGTTATGTCCTGGAATTCGGGTTGCAGGTTTAAGACTTTCGGGTATAGGGTTTTAGGGTTTTGGCTTTCGTACGTTTCACTACATACGGGTTTCAAAGTGTGTGGTAAGGTTTTTGTGGTCCTTACTCATGTGTACTGCAGGAGCGTTTCTGCATCAAGGGGGCGACATAATTGAACATCCTTCGCATGTTCCTCCGGAGCACCGACATCAGCAGATTGCCCTGTTACCGATGGAGCAGAACAGAGTGGAGAGGTCGAGTAGCCTACCTTTGGTTAGTAGGGAATGGAAGAATGGTAGTAATAGTAGTTATAATTGTACCCCATGCCTCCATTCCCTACTAACCAAAGGTAAGGTAGCTGCACTGGAGACGTTGAACATGAAGCCTTCGAAGCCCTGGGCCCAAAATCCTAACCCCAGACCATCAAACCCAAACCCTAAACACTGAAACCCTAGACCCTAAACTCTAAACCCTAAACCCTAGACTCTAAACCCTAAACCGTCCAACATAACCAGGCCGACGTTGAGAACTATTCGTGAGTCTGGTGTGGTGTATTTTCCCAAGGCCTGAACCCATACACCCCAAGAGGCTGAACCCTAGACCCAACAACATCTAGAGAAACCTTATAAAGCCTGATCAAACCCTATATGAAGACCTTACAAGACCCTTTTTAAAACCCGTCTAGGGCTCATAGTATTCGGATATTAAACGAACCTTCAAAGGAGCCTTTGCGAAACCCTCTCTGCCTGGCAATTCGGCCAAACAGGTCGATCAACTTTGGCGAAGTGCCAAGCGGAAAGACCTATTCGCGGACGCGCGGGGCCCAAGAAGAAATCAGGTTGGTAGGGTTTGGGGGTTTAGGGCGGTTTAGGGTTTTCTGAGTTCAGGCTTTAGGCCTCTAGGGTGTACTCGTAGGGGTTAAGGGAGTTTAATTAGGGGTTTCGCTTTTGTAGAGTTAAAGGTCCAGGATTTTCGGGTGGGAGTGGTTGTGTTGAGTTTTCAAGGCTGAGGGTTTTCGGGCTTTGACTGCTTATCAGACCCGAAGGCGTGGAGCGCAGTCTACCAGAAATCGACACCGGCGACAGTAGTGAAAATTGCTCTAAGACCTTGGTCCTGAGATTGCGGTTCCAGTCCCAAATGGGAGTTTCCGAAAATTAGGATACCTTATTTTGGGGTCCTTACAATAAGGATCCTACTATTTAGGGTACTATATTAGGGTCCCCTATTTTCGGAAACTC
The DNA here is from genome assembly GCA_003297005.1 of Symbiodinium sp. clade A Y106. Taxonomy (NCBI): domain Eukaryota; class Dinophyceae; order Suessiales; family Symbiodiniaceae; genus Symbiodinium; species Symbiodinium sp. clade A. The sequence continues at coordinate 88,822 of BGNK01000838.1, forward strand.
CCGAATCTAGGGGCCATCAATGATTAGGATCGTGTTTTCGAGAATATTCTCGTATATGCAGAGTAAGGACCCTGAGGAAAGGTATTACTAACCATTCAGGCTTTAAAAAAAATACACTATTAAACTGAGCCGCTGGAGGCTGGATGCCCTAAGCCCTAAGCATTGTGTTTAGTCAGGGTGCGAGATGTCGCTACGGCAGGCTAGGGCCCCAGGGTTTATCAGGCTTTCGGGCTTTAAGGTCAGGGTGTTGGGTTTTGAGTTTGGCGTTTTAGGGGGGCGGCGTGGGGCTTCGACTTCTTTATCTCGGTCGTTTCGTGGTCGGGGAAGTGACTACGAGCACTAGTCCGCAAGACGAATCCTTAAACCCTATGCTTAGGACGACCTGCCGGATATCCACCGAACCCCTAACCTACCCTAAACCCTAAACCCTGAACCCTGAACCCTAAACCCTAAACCCTAAACCCTAAACCCTAAACCCTAAACCCTCAGCCCTCCGACTGAGATCCCCCGAACCCGGTACCAAGAGGCCATTCGTAGGCGAACCCGGCCCCGAGCTCCTTCTTCGCCTTCGAACCTCAATGCCTGGCCCCGGACCTTATTGAGCCTTTATGGCCCTAAACCTTAAACCCTAAATCTGAATCCTAAACCCTGAACCCTAAAGCTTAAACTTCAACCCTTCTGGCAGAGACCTCGCGAATCAGTCGGAAAAAGGAGCCCCCCCCAAAAAAAAACTTCAACCCTAAACACTAAACTTCACAACCCCAGTTGCTTTTCGGGCTCATCTGCAGGCTCCAGCTTCACAACAAGAGCGATCGACCGGCGCCCTACCACTTCGTGAACGTGGAGCAGCGAGGCCCCGAAGCCGAGGGAGTGCCCTTTCTAGAACCGAAGTTGGGTTCAGGGTTTAGCGTTTAGGGTTCAGGGTTCAGGGTTTAGAGTTTAGGGTTTGGGGTTTAGGGTTTAAGGTTTAGGGTTTGGGGTTTAGGGGGTTCAGGGTTTAGGGTTTAGGGTTTAGGGTTTGGGGTTTAGGGTTCAGGGTTCAGGGTTCAGGGTTTAGGGTTTGGGGTTTAGGGTTCAGGGTTCAGGGTGTGTCTGGCGAGGTCGCGCGCTCGGGTGTGAAGCACCCCGGGCCGCGCGCTCGCGTTGCTTGTAAACCCACCCCGGCCACCCAAACTATACTCTATTAGGGGTTAGGGTTTCTCAGCGTATTTTCTGTTGCATTATTTCTACTCTGGTGTGATTTAAGATTTACTTACCTTTCTGGCTCCAGGCCTTTCGAAAAAATGATCAATTCAGGTGGGTTCGGGTTTGGCGTAGGCTGCGGCTGGAAGTAGCCTCGGCCCTTTTCGGGCCTCCGGCATGGCAGGGCCTGCTCGGCCCTTCAAACTTTTCGTTTGAATGAATGCTCCTCCTGAGCTCTAGAAACCTGAAAATATTAGTATTCTAGTATTTAAGAGAAGAAGGAGTAGACCTCGACATGGGCACTCGGCCTAATCAAAAATGGGCATGTTTATATGCAGGGCATGATAACCAAAACCAATCCAATTTTCCGATTCCTAAATTCTATTTCCTATATTCATAATCTTGACCCCTGAATCCTGAACTAATGGGATTTTAGGATTTAGGCGGGATTTAGGATTTTGGGATTCAGGATTTATCCTAAACCCTAAAACCCTACATCCTGAAATCCTAAATCCTAAAACCTAAAACCCTGAATCCTAAAATGCTAAATCCTAAACCCTAAAATCCTAAATCCTAAATCCTAAACCCCAAACCCCAGAATCCTAAATCCTAAAACCCTAGAATTCACAAGAAGAACGAGAACTCCTCGATATGGTCACTCGGCCCAATTAAATATGGCATTTTTATAAGCAGGACATGATAAGCCAAATTCGACCCTCAATCTTCCGATTCAAAACTCCGAAACCTAAAACCCTAAACCCTAAAATCCTAAATCCTAAACCCTACAAACCTAAAACCTAAAATCCTTAATGCTAAACCCTAAAACCCTAAATCCTAAAATCCGAAATCCTAAGCCCAAAAACCCTAAATCGTAAAATCCTAAATCCTAAAAAAATAAAACCCTAAATCCTAAAATCCTAAATCCTAAACCCTAAAACCCTAAATCCTAAAATCCTAAATCCTAAACCCTAAAATCCTAAATCCTAAAATCCTAAATCCTAAACCCTAAACCACAGAATCCTAAATCCTAAAAGCCTAGAATTCACAAGAAGAACGAGAACTCCTCGATATGGTCACTCGGCCCAATTAAATATGGGATTTTTATAAGCAGGGCATGATAAGCCAAATTCGACCTCCATCTTCCGATTCAGTACTCCGAAACCTAAAACCCTAAATCCTAAAATCCTAAAATCCTAAATCCTAAACCCTAAAACCCTATAATCCTAAATCCTAAACCCTAAAACCCTAAATCCTAAATCCCAAATCCTAAACCCTAAAACCCTAAATCCTAAAATCCTAAATCCTAAACCCGAAAACCCTCAGATCCTAAAATCCTAAATCTTAAACCCTAAAACCCTAAATCCTAAAATCCTAAATCCTAAACCCTAAAATCCTAAATCCTAAAATCCTAAATCCTAAACCCTAAAACCCTAAATCCTAAACCCTAAACCCAAAGTCCTAAATCCTAAACCAAAGGGGGGGGACCAGAGCAAATGGGGCAGGTTTTGGGGTTACTATATACAGCTACGCTAGAGGTGGTCCCGATACGGCGGTCCCTCATTTCGAATACTTCCCGTTGGGGTCTGCCATGGGCTTTACACCCCGTCGACCTGTGCAGGTCAGACCGGGGAGGCTTTACCCTCCCCTCTCCGCGTCCCGCTCTTTTCGTAGGGGCGCTCGGGCTGTTAGGCCCTCGGCCAGAGCGCTCGGGGCCTGTCGTTCGACGGTTTCGGCCCCTCGCTTAGTTTAGGGTTTAGGGTTTANCCTCTCCGCGTCCCGCTCTTTTCGTAGGGGCGCTCGGGCTGTTAGGCCCTCGGCCAGAGCGCTCGGGGCCTGTCGTTCGACGGTTTCGGCCCCTCGCTTAGTTTAGGGTTTAGGGTTTAGGGTTCCGGATTTAAGGTTTAGGGTTTGGGGTTTAGGGTTCAGGGTTCAGGGTTTAGGGTTCAGGGTTCAGGGTTTAGGGTTTAGGGTTTGGGGCTTAGGGTTCAGGGTTTAGGGTTTGGGGTTTAGGGTTTATACCCGTATACAATTCCTATATAGCTAGAATATGCTGCAAAACCTCGATTCTAATCATGAAGCCCTAGAACGCGGAACAGCGATGCTCTTCAGCCGATAGGATTCCTTAGGGTTCCTCCTTGTAGTCATAGAATAAAATACCACATCTCTACACGCTAAACCATAAATGCTTGAACCACCCTAAACCCTAAGCCCAGAACCCCTAAACCCTTAACCCTGACCCCCCGGAAAACCCTAAACCCTCGTTCTCCAACCCCCCAGCCATACGCCCTACATCCTCAACCTTGGGCCTGGAGGTCATGGGACTTACCAAGTACAGGTTATATGTACCGTAACCTAGGCTTTGGAGCACCATACCTTAATTCTTTTTTCTTAATGGAACCATTATGAAATACCAGCCCAGACAGCTCTGCACTTTAGGGTTTAGGCTGTGCAGTTCAAGGATTGGGGTTTAGGTTGAGGGATGTTGAGCGTTTAGGGTTTAGGGTTTGGGGTTGAAGGTTCACGTTTTATGTCTTGGTTGAGGGTTTAGGGTCCAGGGTTTGATTCTAGGCTTTAGTGCTCAGGATGGGCCTCTGAAGCACCATGTAAATCCCTCAGGCCCCAGTGCGGACCCTATGTCTAAAATCCAAGGCCACGAACCCTAACTCCAAAACCTCGGAAACCCAAAACTCTACACCTTAATTCCCAAATCCAAAAATTTGAAAGCCGACGAATCTGAAGTCCTCTTTTGTTCTTTTGAGGCTTGGGGATGTTTGGGGAGTCGCATTTGGCTTGGAAGGGACTTTCGGGCTGGAAGTTCGGTTTCCAGTATATGGGAGTTTCCGAAAATTGGGGACCCGAACATAGTACCCTAAATAATAGGACCCTTATTATAAGGCCCCCTAAAAAAGGTACCCTAATTTTCGGAAACTCCCAGGTAATAAGATATTTCCTTCCGACTTCAGGACAAAAAGAGACATACAACGAACGGATACGCAACCTGTTTCTCTTGGAGCATGGACAAGACGAGGGCTTGTCCAACTGTGAACGTTTTGNAAGATATTTCCTTCCGACTTCAGGACAAAAAGAGACATACAACGAACGGATACGCAACCTGTTTCTCTTGGAGCATGGACAAGACGAGGGCTTGTCCAACTGTGAACGTTTTGCTATGGCAATGAAGACCGCTGCAAACCATTCCTTTCTCAGACGACATAAGACCATTGCGAAGCCTTACTTAAGTGATGAGACATGGCAGTTAATAAAGGATAGACAAACAGCTAGAAATAGTGGCAAGATGGAGGAGGAGAAAGCATTGAACAAAGAAATTTCAAAACAAGCGCGTAGAGATAAACAGACATGGAAGGCGGAGCGACTGCAAGATTTGTCTGATGTGAGAGAAGCTTGGCGTANAATTTCAAAACAAGCGCGTAGAGATAAACAGACATGGAAGGCGGAGCGACTGCAAGATTTGTCTGATGTGAGAGAAGCTTGGCGTAATATTAGATACGAGAAGAAACCTTTTATCCCAAGCTTCTATAGCATGAAAGACATACACGGAAACAGGGTACCCATGAACAAAAAAGCACATGCCTTGGCTGAATATCTTTATGAAAGACAGTGGGCACGGTTTGTTTTAGGGTCAGTACAGCATCCCCATAGAAGAAAAATCATTAACAAAGATTTAAACATTCCCACAGTCGAGTTCTCATGTACCGAAGTTCAGGAGGCGATTCGCAAGCTGAAAGCAAACAAAGCTCCAGGTCCAGACGGAGTGGTTAACGAACTTTTCCAATACCTCGACTTGGAAAACATCGAACAGCCTACAAGATGCCTAAATGTTTTGTGGAACAAAAAACACGTGCCGGATGATTTTGCCTTTGCTCAGATAGTGTTTTTGTACAAGAAAGGAAATCATGAAAATCCGGAGAATTATAGGCCAANGCTCAGATAGTGTTTTTGTACAAGAAAGGAAATCATGAAAATCCGGAGAATTATAGGCCAATATCATTATTAAATACGACGTACAAAATCTACGCATACATTCTCAAAGTTAGAATAGCGAACGCTATTGACGCACACATTGGAAGCACACAGTTTGGTTTCCGGAAGGGCAGGTCAACAGCTGAAGCTCTTTTTTGCGTACGGCGTCTCACCGACGTCGTTGAACAAGGTCACGAACGTTTGTTCCTGATATTTTTAGATTGGGAAAAGGCCTTTGATAAGATTGATCATGAAAAGATGTTCCTGTCGCTTGCTAGATTGAACATTCCCGAAGACATGTTAGACGCCATCAANACGCACACATTGGAAGCACACAGTTTGGTTTCCGGAAGGGCAGGTCAACAGCTGAAGCTCTTTTTTGCGTACGGCGTCTCACCGACGTCGTTGAACAAGGTCATGAACGTTTGTTCCTGGTATTTTTAGATTGGGAAAAGGCCTTTGATAAGATTGATCATGAAAAGATGTTCCTGTCGCTTGCTAGATTGAACATTCCCGAAGACATGTTAGACGCCATCAAAGCTCTCTACCGCATA
>BGNK01000838.1:94552-136139 GCA_003297005.1 Symbiodinium sp. clade A Y106
GCGAACAGGAATCAGACAAGGCTGTCCACTCAGCCCTTTCCTATTCATTCTAACGATGCATGTCATGTTTTCTGATGTAAAAGACAGCTTTCAAGACACAAATCGCAGAAAATCTTTCCGGGGCATAAACTTCCAAGAGTTGTTGTACGCGGATGATACATTAATCGTTGCAAAAAACCAAAAGACTGCCAATGACTACTTACATTTAATTGAAGCAGAGTCAGAATACCTGCATTTGAAACTGAATCAATCTAAATGTTGTTTTCTTGCATATAATGCCAGAGGCAGTATACGCTTCAAGAGTGGGGAAAGAATGAAGTGTGTACAAGAGACGACTTATCTGGGAGCGTCGGTCTCAAAACGAGTTGACCCCTGACAGGAAATCCGAAGACGAATCTCTGCTACAATGGTCATCTTAAAAAAGCTGGACATCTTTTGGCTCAAAACAAATTGTAACAAGAAATGGAAGTTGTTGGTTTACGGCGCAGTTATTACAAGCAAACTTCTTTATGGGTTGGAGACTTTGGAACCTACAGAATCAGCGGGAAAATTGCTCAATACGTTTCAGTTGAAAGGATTACGAACAATTCTGCAGTTGCACACTACGTTTATCAATCGCAGCAACACAAACGAGTACGTGTACAAAAGAGCTAACGAAGTCACGAATGCCCCAAGCACGGGCATACACAGGAAAATCAAGCCCTTGACAGAAGTTCTCGGAGAACGGAGATTAAAGCTTTTGGGACATGTGCTTCGTCGGGACCGCCAACATCCGTTGCATCAAGCCGCTTTTAAANCTTGACAGAAGTTCTCGGAGAACGGAGATTAAAGCTTTTGGGACATGTGCTTCGTCGGGACCGCCAACATCCGTTGCATCAAGCCGCTTTTAAAACTCAATCTGCTGTGCCAAGAGAAATTTTGGACTACCACGAATATGGAAAAAGCTTGGAACATAGTCACATCAAACGACGTCTCGGTACCGAAGGTGCCTTTCAACAAACACGACCGAGAAATACGAGAGACGATTATTGACCATGCCAGAAGATACCAACCACCTTTCCATTGAGCATGCATTNGAAGGTGCCTTTCAACAAACACGACCGAGAAATACGAGAGACGATTATTGACCATGCCAGAAGATACCAACCACCTTTCCATTGAGCATGCATTCTGGAACGGCGCCAGTTGGTTTCAGATATTATACACAAATTGTGATGAAGTCTCTCTTTGTGTAGCAGCTCGATGTGAAGTCTCTGTGTGAACAAGCTCAGTGTGAAGTTTCTCTGTGTGAAGCAACTCAGTGTGAAAGTCTTCTNATTATACACAAATTGTGATGAAGTCTCTCTTTGTGTAGCAGCTCGATGTGAAGTCTCTGTGTGAACAAGCTCAGTGTGAAGTTTCTCTGTGTGAAGCAACTCAGTGTGAAAGTCTTCTATGAGAAGCAAACCAGAGGGAAATAACTGTATATGCACATTCATTGCAGCAGTGACGCCGGGACCGTAGTAAACTAGCAGGAAGTAGGTTAGCGCCAACGACTTGTTGCACGTTTGCTGCAAGCNCCAGAGGGAAATAACTGTATATGCACATTCATTGCAGCAGTGACGCCGGGACCGTAGTAAACTAGCAGGAAGTAGGTTAGCGCCAACGACTTGTTGCACGTTTGCTGCAAGCTAAGGTAGATAAAAAACAACTCATATTAGGGATCCTGTTATAATTTAAGGTATATATCTTAATTAAGGATAGTGGAGTCCATGGGATAGAAGAGAAGGGTGTTGGGGTTTCAGTCGTAGGGTGTAGGACAAGGGGTTTCGGGATCAGGGGTTTCGGATTGGTGGTTTAGGGGTTTAGGAATAGGAATACGATGATAGAACAGTTTTGGGGGTTCAGGACGAACAGGGTAGAGTCGGGTAGAGTCAGAGGGTGTTGGTTGGTGGTTTGGGATTTGGGGCTTTACTACGCCAGGGGTATCCTTTCCAGCGCGATGTCGATAAGGATGCTACTATCTAGTTTTAACCTAATGAGACATTTCCCGAGCCCAATACCCTTCAATTAAGAGCATACCTTCACACATAATATTACGGCCCTATAACCGAAAAGTTAAGGTATTCCTTAGCTACGGGGTAATTCTTGGGCTCTCTGTCCGGGTACTACTTTTCCTCAACCCTGAACCCAAACGGTTTAGGCTTTCGGGGTCCACCTTGTTCCGAACAGGATGTCCTGGACTTCCTAGAGCTGCGCAAGAACCACGGGAAGGAGGACCTTCCACAACAGATTCCCGGAAGCCTTCTTTAAGGTTTCATGGTTTAGAGTTTAGGGTTTCAGGGTTTCGGGTTTGGAGTTGAGGGTTTGGGATTTAGGATTTCAGGCTTTCAGGCTTTCAGATTTCTGCTACACCTCAAAAGGGCCATTATGAAAACAGTTTAGGTTAGGGGTTTAGGGTTTAGGGAAGTGTAAAACACTCAAGCCCTTGTCAAAGCTTGTGCAAATTCCACCGACAAAAGACCCATTATGAACTCCCAAGCCCTTATAGCGCTTGAAAAAAGATGCTCCATAAACACCACATAAGCCTTAACACCACCCCGAAAACTCTAAACCCTAAACCCTCAACCCTAAACCCTACAACCCTAAATCCTAAACCCTCAACCCTAAACCCTAAACCCTAAATCCCTAAACCCGAAGACGAAACCCTACACATCCTAACTATCATGGGGACCCTTAGGGGGGTAGGGGGAGGGGGCCTTGATGCCCATAACAAGGACCTAATAAGGCCTATTAAATGAAGTATAGTCCCCTACCCCCCTCCCCCTTACCCCCCTAAGGGTCCCTATGAAACTAATGCGTGCACCTCCAGGAGCAGCGGGCCCGAGACCTTTTCTACGGCCTTTGGGCACCTGGGGCCTGGAAAGCACGGTGTAGGGTTCCTTTAAAGGGATATATAGGGGTTTATAGGGTTCCTTTAAAGAGATCTATTGGGCTTCCTTTAAGGGGGTTGAGGTGTTTAGGGTTTATGGGTTTACTATGGTTTAGTGTTTAGGGTTTAGGGGTTTTAAGGGTTTTAGGGGTTTAGGGGTTTTGGGGTTCAGAGTTTAGGGTTGAGGGGTTTAGGGTTTAGGGTGGGGGGGCTTGTAAAGCCGTAATAGAGGCGGGACTGCATCACTGGTAAACTAGCCCTATGACCTTACACAGCCCAAAGCGTACTCCCCTGGCTTGGTTCATTCATGTGCTTACAGTACATCACATAGCTTATTGTAGCATATTAGAGTGTATTCTAGTAAACTATAGTGTTTTATACTTTTGTATCTTATCGTAACGTATTTTAAAGTATACTATAGCTTGGCGTTCTTCTGGTTGGCTCTTTGGACTTTAACTTTTTGGGTTTCTTGGTCGAACACAGCGAAGCCCCGCCTTGTTGTCGCCCCCGGAGCCGTCCGTGTAGATTTTCCATGATGAGCGGGATATGGAGCGGTCTCCAGCCCCTGCTGTCGACCTCGTCTTGGCGCGGAATTGCGTAGACAGGCGTGCATTCGTGTTGCGATAGGGCGTAAGCGTTGGGAAAAGTTCTCTTGCATTCCTTGCAAGTGTGCTCGGCGAAAAGCGTAAACAGACAAGGACAGTTACATGGTCTTGGGTCAAAGGACATCAGGGACAACCCGGAAACGAACTCGCTGACAAGCTCGCCGACAAGGGCGCTCACAACCTGGTCGGCCAACACAGCCACAGATGGGCAGCACCCAACCAACACGCACTGACGAAAGAAAACGCGGAGACCTGTCGCAAATGTGGCCGGATATTCAAAGAAGCGAGGAGTGAGGGTTCAGGGTTTAGGGTTACAGGGGTAAGGGGCCTGAAAACCGCTAATGCGCGTCTGATACGGCCCGCCCCTACACCCCCTAAACCCATCTAAACCCTACATGCCCGACCTGCGATTTGATTAAACTAAGGTATATTCCTTGATTTAGGGGCTTTCGAGGCTCGGGGGTTGGTTTTAGGGCGGTTCCGAACTCGCCTAAGGGTTTAGCGTTCGGGATTTCGGGTTTGGGGTTTAGGGTTTAGAGCTTGGGGTCTAGGGTTTGGGGTTTCCGCTAAACCCTAAACCCAGAGACTCCAATATCCCTTAATTAAGGAATATACCTTAAATTATAATAGTAGGATCCCTAATATGATTTAAAGGAAGATTCCTTACTTCCCTTATAGAACCCTTATAGATCCCTTTATAAGGAGCCCTTTAAGGAACCCTTTAAGGAACCCTTGGGAATCTTCCTTAATTAAGGGGATCTTGGAGTCTCGGGAACCCCGAAGTTTCGCTGAGTAGGTTCCTGACCTCTTCATGCGCCGCGTCAAGGACATGCTAGGGTTTAGGGTTTAGGGTTTAGGGTTTAGGGGTTGAGGGGTTTAGGGTTTAGGGTTTAGGGGTTTAGGGTTTAGGGGTTGAGGGGTTGAGGGGTTTAGGGTTTAGGGTTTAGGGGTTTAGGGTTTAGGGGTTGAGGGGTTTAGGGTTTAGGGTTTAGGGGTTTAGGGTTTAGGGGTTTAGGGTTTAGGGGTTTAGGGTTTAGGGTTTAGTGTTTAGGGTAGACTCGCTCGAAGCCCTACCTGGGGATCCAGAAGCCTACTGTTTTAGGGGTTAGACCCTCTAATTAAGAGGTCATAACCTAGTATTTCATAGGGTTTGGGGATACAGGTACTGGGTTCTGGAATACCATACTTGAATACTTTTTTTTGGCACCTGTTCCTGTAAGGCATCAGTATGAAATAAACGTCTATACTTTTTTCTCCCTGGTTACTTCAAAGTCCAGTACAGGTATGACCCCTAAGCCCGAAACTCTAATCCTGTAACTGGATTTGCGATGTCGTTGACCTTGGGGCTTAGGGCCTTAATGCTCAGGGTTTTGGGATTTAGGGCATTCAGGGTTTATTAGGGCTTCAGGGTTAGGGTTGACGGTTTTGGGGTGTTGGGGTACTTGGTAGGTTTAGGGTTTAGGGTTTAGGGTTTAGGGTTTAGGGTTTAGCGTGGTTGGGCCTTCCGTGACTCCGTCTGGAAACGTCGAACCCTGTTGGTAAAGTCCACGCTGGACCATGCTCGGATTGCCCAAAACCCTAAACCCTAAACCCTAAACCATGCGATGTTGGTTTTAGGAGTGCCCCAGCTTTGTAAGACTTCAGAACAAGACGGAAGGGTCGGGGTTTTCTCCCGTTTTGCTGCTAACCTAAACCCTACACACCCCAAAAAACCCTCAACCCTAAAGCCTGAACCCTAAACCCTAAACCCTATAAAGCCTCGTCCCAAGCCCTGAACCGTAAATCTTGAACCATAGTCCCAAATTATGAAAAACTTTTGATTTCGAACCGTAGTCCCAAACCATGAAAACCCTGAACCCTAAACCCTATAACTAGGACCTAGAGTCGTCCCATTTTCCCTTTCTTGGGGTTCAGGTTCCCTTTTTAGCACCTTTAAACCAAAAAGGGCATCCTTTTTATTCCTAGGTTACTCTTAGGTCTCGGTGATAAGAGGTTGGCCTTGGCTCCTGTGCAGGATAACCAAGACTGGACCTTGTTCTGCCCCAACGAGGCCTTCGATGAGACCACAGGCCAGGCCACCTACACTATTTTTTTTGGGGGGGGGTTCCGTATTATAACTGTAGTATAATATGCCCCAACACCCTATTCCAATTATTAGAGGCCCCTATCTTAAGGGTTTAGCGGTTTAGGGTTTAGGGGTTTCGGGTTTAACTCTGCCTAGGTTCAGGGCTTAGGGTGCTTTGAATCGTGGAGGCATGAATCCTAGGTATCGGGCTTTATGGTTTAGGGTGCTTAGTAAGTCAGGTTAGAAGGACCTCCTTTGCAGTTTCAAGTTATAAGTTTTTAGTTACCTGATTTATGACTCTAGTTGTTAATTCCCGTGTCAATGGCTCTTGAGGTAGAACTACTATCATGAACGCCAAACCCCAACAGTCCCCTAATCCCTAAGCTCTGGGCCTAGGCTCCGCCCCGCAGTTCCCAAACCGGTGAGATCCCTTCAAAACCACCACTAATGCCCTTGCAGGGTTTAGGCTTTTTGGGATTTAGGGTTTTAGTTGCAGAGATTAGTAGAGTAGGTACTCTGGAACCTTTATGGGTTACTGCAAGCGTGCTGCTGTGATAGTACAATCTCGAAGCTTGACCGTAAGTTAACCTACTTAGAGGTTCATGGAACTTAGTAACTGGGGTTATAAATAAGGTAACCATACTTATAATTACTTATAACCCCAATTAAGGTACTTATAACCTGACTTACTAAGTCCCTTATATCCCTTATAGATCCCTTTAAGGAAACCTCTAAGGATCCCTTTAAGGAACGCCTTTTAAGGAACCTTANACCCCAATTAAGGTACTTATAACCTGACTTACTAAGTCCCTTATATCCCTTATAGATCCCTTTAAGGAAACCTCTAAGGATCCCTTTAAGGAACGCCTTTTAAGGAACCTTACTTACTAAGTCCCATGATCCTCCAAGTAGAGCTGGTGCCCAGGTTTAACACTGAGGAGCACCTCGTCCCTAAACTTTGACCATAAACCCCAGAATCCTAAAACCTTCTAAGTACCAAAACCCCTGAGCGCACCCTACGACTCCAACGCTCGGAACCCTACTTTCCGAGTAGGGTTTAGGGTTTAGGTTTTAGGGTTTAGGGCTTAGGGTTTAGGGATTAGGGTTAGAGCAGAATACTTAGCAAGAGTCTCCCCTTGTACTCCTTGCATTTTTTGTAGTCTAACATGCACCAAACCCTGTTGTAGTTGTCAAGGACCCTATATATTTAACTACCTAAAGTCCCAAAACCCCGAACACGAAACCAGAAAGTACCCCAATGTAGGAACCTGATTAAGAGACCCTGGGCTTATAACCCCAGAATAGTAGGATTCCTATAAGGAACCCTAGTAAAAGACCAATGTCTCTTAATCAGGTTCCTATGTTAAACCCCAAACTTCAACCCTTGGCCACAATGCAGCGCGGTAGGCAAGGGGCTGATGGATGTCTGGGGCGAGGAATTCGACAGGCAAGGGCATTTAGGGTTTAGGATTTTGTGGGTTTGTGGGTTTGTGGTTTAGGGTTTAGGGTTCAGGAGTCCAGGTTTTGGGGTTTCAGGGTCTAGGTTTGTAGTATAAGGGCTTTAATGATTACCCATACTGTTCTGGGGGTTCCTTGTTATAAGTAAAGTATAATATGCCCCAAAGCCCTATTCTAATTATTACAGGGTCCAGGGTTTAGTGTTAGGGTTTAGCTCTGTTGGTTAGCGTTTTAAGGTTTTTTGGATTTCAAGCCTAAACCCTTGAACCCCGAGAAAAAACCACGAAAGGTCGAGAAGCCCTGAGCCTTTAAATTAGGGTTTAGGGTTTGAGCGGGTCCGAAAACAGCAGGGCCATACTCTAGGAATATGGGGTCATAGCTGGGTTCTGGAGTACCATACTTGAAAACTTTTTTTTGGTACCTGTTCCTTTAAGGAACCATTATGAAATAAGAGTCTATACTTTTTTCTCCCTGGTTATTAAGGCCCCTATTCCTAAGCCCTAAACCCTGAGCCGTGAATCCTAAACCCTGTTAAGGGTTTAAGGCTAAGGAAGTCCGTATTCGCGGTTTGTTTTGCAACCGCTTTAGGTTTCGGGGTTGAGGGTTTAGGGTTTAGGGTTTTTAGGGTTCTTTACGTTTTTAAGTGCTTTAGCGCTAGGCAGGGCCGAGTTTCGATGTCCAGGGCTCTATACGCCTTTTGCTGGGCTCTCGTGTTCCCCGAGACTCCAATATCCCGTAATTAAGGAATATTCCTTAAATCATATTAGGGATCCTGCTATAGTTTAAGGTATATTGCTTAATTAAGGGATATTGGAGTCTCTGGGTTCAGGAACTTAACTTAAGTTACAACAACAGGGATCTTTAGTAACGAACATGGTTTCGTTGTTATGGCAGCTTGAAGCAAGTCCTTCAGCAAAAAACCCAGCCGTTGAGGGATCTTCCCCGAATGTATAGTAGGGATGCCTGCTAAGGAGTCTTGTCTTCAGGAATACAAACTAGAATAGGGTTTTGGGGCCCACTATACTATGATTATAATAAGGAACCCACAAAATAATATAGGTAATTATTAAGGCCCCTATATTAGCGGTTTTGGGGTCTTGGGATTGTAGGTGTCTGCTGGGACTCACTTTTTTGCTGTGCTCCCTGCAAGTCCTATAAAGGTCAAGCATCCTTTAAACCGCAATGAAAACCGTAAACCCTAGACCAGTTCGGGCAGGCTGTACGAACAGCTGGAGCAGGCCGGCAAGGGCCGCAAGACGATGAAGGCGCCGCCAGTGCGGTGGTGTGTATTATTTGTAGGATTTTACTGGTGGTTTTCGGTGTTTTACACGGGTTTCATAGGGCTTCAAATATAGGAACCTGAACAGAGAAGTACTACATCTAACAGATCTCCACTGCCCCCAAATTCTGATTATTCAGGCCCTTATACTCAGATTCCTGCATCTGCATTTCGATTTGCGGCTTAGGCACACTCAACAAATGGCAGTGAAAAGGCTGACCTCCAAATCTGCTTCAAGCAAAACGGCATTCCCAGGGCTCGAGATCTTTGGGCTGCTTATAAAAGAGTGTATAACAGTTCTATGAGGGTTTTAAAAGGCATTATGGAAAGCCAGGATTTAGGTGTTTCTGGTTAGGCTTCAGGTTTTAGGCGGAATTTAGATTTTGGTGCTTGGGGTTTAGGTTTTAACGTGCTGCGGAAGATGGTAAGATGATTTCAACGACCCATCTGATTCGAACAAGCCTTGGAGGAGATGTCTCCCCTGAACCCAAAAGTCCTGCATCCCAGCTAGACAATAAACTCCTGAACCCTGGACCGTAAAAGCACCAGAAGCCCTAACATCTGTCTGGTGCTTAGAAGGGAATGGGGGAATGGATCCCTATAGTAGCCCCCATATAATCTCTAATAGCAGTCTCCATGATCCATTCCCCCATTCCCTACTGAGAACCAGACAGACATGTAAACCCTAAACCCTAAATCCGAACCCTATAAACCCTAAGGCAAGTCTAAACCCCAAAGCCTAAACCTTTGCTCCGAACGGTGTTGTGTGTTGGGGTTTACTGCACAGGATGTCAGCTTCTCAGTACTTCTGGGCTAGGGTTTAGGGTTTAGGGTTTAGGGTTTTCGATCTCTATTATGGTAACTTAAATTTTCAACTTCCCTAGCCCTTAAAGGAAGGTTCAAACTTCAAGGTCTTGAGGGCGGGATTGTGTTCTCTAAAGGTTCATGGTTCGAGGTTCCGAGGTTTAGGCCATTGTCGGGGATAGAGGCTGGTGACTGGTGGCTACGGGTCTGGGAAGGTTTCATGAATCCCAGATTCAGAACCCCAAACTTCAGGCGCAGCAGCTGTGGTTTCGCATTCTGGAAGCACAGATGGAGACTGGCACGCCCTACATGCTGTACAAGGACCGAATGCTTAACTTCAAATCAAACACGAGGCCCGAAACTCTCTGCCCTTGCCCCAAACTTCTTAGGAATCCTGAACCCCAAACCCTGAATTCCAAACGCAGAACCCTAAACCCGAAACCCTGTAAAGTCCTCATTGCATAGAACCCTAAACCCTAAACCCTAAACCGAGGATGCGGCGAACTCGAAGTCGAACCAGCAGAATCTCGGCACCATCCACAGAACCTCGGACTGCCAACACTGTTGTTCTCGTTCAGGGCTTAGTGTTTAGGGTTTAGGGTTTAGGGTTCAGGGTGTTCAGGGGCTTTAAACGGTTTAGGGAGTTTAGGGGATTTAGGGTTAAGGGTTTAAGCTAAATTATACGTAGCTTGCTAAATTATACGTAGCTTTAATCACTTGCGACGACGACTGCCACTAATCCTGCTGTTGCTGCTCCTACTACCACTACTACTACGACTACTACTACTACTACTACTACTACTTCTACTACTACGACTACTATGACTACTACGACTACTACGACTACTACGACTACTACGACTACTACGACTACTACGACTACTACGACTACTACGACTACTACGACTACTACGACTACTACGACGACGACTACTACTATTACTACGACTACTAGTATCACTAGTACTACTACTACTACGACAGCTACGACTGCCACGACTGCTTACTGCTACTACTACTACTACTACTACGACTACTACGACTGCTACGACTACTACGACTGCTACTGCTACTACTACTACGACTACTACGACTACTACGACTACTACGACGACTACGACGACTACGACGACTACGACGACTACCACTACCACTACCACTACCACTACCACTACCGCTACCACTACTACTACTACAACTACTACAACAACTACTACTACTACTACGACTACTACGACTACTACGACTACTACGACTACTACGACTACTACGACTACTACGACTACTACGACTACTACGGCTACTACGACTACTACGACTACTACCACTACCACTACCACTACTACCTCTCCTTCTCCTTCTACTTCTACTGCTACTTCTACTGCTACTTCTACTGCTACTGCTACTGCTACTACTACGACGACGACTACTACCACTACTAGTACTACTACTACTACTACTACCACTACCACTACTACTACTACTACTACGACTGCTCCTACTACTACTGCGACCACCACTGCCGCTACTAGTGTGATTATGATTATGAGCATATTTCAGTATTTTGATTGCCACCACCGTGGAGAGCTCGAAATCTACAGACCGAGGCTCCAACCTCTGCACCGAGATCATCGAGTACACCTCGGAAGATGAAGTTGCTGCCTCTCGACCAAAGAAGTTCGTCGTAAGAGCTCTTTTACAGGATCTCCATGGGGTCCTATAAGGGTTATGAAGGGTTCGTTTAGGGTTTAGGGTTTAGCCGGTTTAGGGTCCAGACTTTTAGGCTTTAGTAAGTAGAGTTTGGGGTGTTGCCGGCATTTGGGGTGTTTGGGCTTCGGGTTTTGAGGTTACCCTAAACCCTAAACCCTAGGGTCTCTGGGTTTTCAGATTTTTTTGGGGCCTTGGGGTTTCGGGGCTCGGGGCTTGGCTTTGCTACAAACTCCAACATTTCTAGAAGTTAGGGTTTAGGGTTTAGGGTGATTTCTAGGTATTAAGGATCTACCATGTCGACAGTGGCACTCCCGAAAAACCAAGGGCTCGTCAAACCCCGTACTTTTAGAGGTCCGTATTTTCAGTAGGTAGTACCACCCCCTTGGTCCCTAAAGTGTCGTTGTAGTATAAGATACCCCAAACCCCGTATTCGAACGATGGAGACTCGTTCGTAGAGAAAGGAAGTCCAAGCCCCTCTTCTTCAACCCTGAAGAACGCTTGGAGTCTTGGGTGTGAGGTTGTTGCTTTCAAAGTTGGACTCTAGGGCTTAAGGTTTAGGGTTTAGGGTTTAGGGTTCAAGGTTGGAGGATCTTGTGCCTTTTTGGGGGCTTTAAGTTTTGAGGTAAGGTCAAATCTCGGGCCTGAACTTTTGCCCCGAAGCATGAGCCCTGAACCTAAAGTCTGCTCTGAAATCTCCAACCCCAAACCGGATCTTTAGGGCGTTTAGGGTTTAGGGTTTTAGGGTTTAGGGTTTTAGGGTTTAGGGTTGAGGGTTCGGGGTTTAGGGTTTTAGGGTTTAGGGTTTAGGGTTTGGGGTTTAGGGTTTAGGGTTTGGGGTTTAGGGTTTGGGGTCCTCAACCGATGCTGCAAAGGTCTTCCCCTTAAGCCCGTCTTAGAACCCAGACTCCAACCTCTAAATCCTCAGACCTGAACCCTCAATCCTTATACCTCTGAAACCCAAGCAAGCCTAAGTCCGCATACTCTTAAGCATTTTCCAACGTTTTGAACCTTTAAACCAAAATCACCTGAACCCGGCCTCGAAGCTAGCCCAAACTTGATCCGAATTCCCTCAAACCACTAAACTTTTTGTTAGCCGCATTCCCCAATGCCCTCAGCCCGTCAGCACCTCAGCGCCGAGCCGAAACCCAAAATTAGCCAAAATCTCGAAGAGCCCGAACAAGGATGCCAACACCGCAGCAACGGCCACCACCGTGAACCCCTATTCCCCCTCTTCCTTGAATCCTATATGCATCCCTCCTCCCTCCTTTGTGCCTTTTGCCTAAATCCTTTTGTACGGTGTCTTCCAAACGGGCGGCGTTTGAACCAGCAGCAGGACTCAGGATCGCGTAATCCATCCTTCGAGGCATGCTGCGGTTTCTGGCGCATCGAAGGGTCCCAGATCCGAGGCATCTTCCGGTGAACCGCTGGAGCCACCGTCTGCGACTTGTTTTTTTCGACGACGGGGCTGTGAGGCAGGTTGACCACACCCTCAAAAGTGGCCGTTTCATCGGCGAGGACCAGAGGGTCGCCGGTCCTGGTGACGCGTCAGCAAGCGAGCTTGCTAATCAGGTCCGCTCATTCCACTATAAACTCACACGATCCGCAAAACCCAAAATTTCTAATGGTAGAACCCGGAGAGGCCCTAAAGACCCTACGGTTACATCCTGAAAGCAGGCAAAAGCCTAAGCGCGGAAACCTTACACCTTAAGCTGCTTCCCTAAACCGCAGCCCTGTACTTAGACCCTGAATGTAGCCCATAAACTGGCGAAGGATGAGGTCAAGGTCTTTTCGTAGTGTTCCCAGAGACTCCAATATCCCTTAATTGAGGAATATAGTAGGATCACTAATATGATTTAAGAAATATTTCTTAGTTAAAGGATATTGGAGTCCCCTTAACCCTAAACCTTGTTAGATCCCTTACGGATCTTTTAGAGGAACCCTTATGGATCCCTTGAAAGGAACCCTACGAACCATAGATCTATAGAACCCTTCTAAAGGAACCCGCGGAGGTTGGCCTGGCACAGGTCGGGATTAGCACGCGTCAGTGCAACAAGCAGACCCGGAAGGCCAACTTTGCACCCCAAAACAAGCCTGAAACCCTAAACCCTAAACTCTACAAACCCTAAACCCCAAACCCTAAACTCTAAACTCTATAAACACTAAACCCCAAACCCTAAACTCTAAACTCTATTAACCCTAAGCCCCAAGCCCTAAACCCTAAACTCTAAACTCTATAAACCCTAAACCCCAAACCCTAAAGCCTTCTATCACATGATAGACCCTTTCAGCAATTCCTTATAGCAGTCTTTGACCTTACCTATACCCCTTCCCTGAGCCCTAAAAAATCAAACCCTCAAACCCTAAACCCCACACCCTGAAGCCCTAAGCCCCAAGCCCTAAACCCTAAAGCCCCAAACCCGCAAACCTGTAAACCGTAACCCCCAACCCCTAAACCCTCAAGCCCTAAAGCCCCAAACCCAAAACCCTAAAGCCCTAAAGCCCTAAAACCCTAAAGCCCTAGACCCTGTACCCTAAAGCCTTCCCTAAAGCCCCAAACCCAAACCCCTAAAGCCCTAAAGCCCTAAAGCCCTAGACCCTGTACCCTAAAGCCTTCCCTAAAGCCCCAAGACCCTAAACCCTAAACCCTAAAATCTAAACCCTAAACCCTAAACCGTCAAGACAGGTCTGCAACTTGGCCTCCGTGGCTTTGTCGGCCTTTGCCAAAGAGGGTAACGGTTTCGACTTCCACGGTCTCTATGAGGTCACCAAGGCCCGGGGGTTTTAGGGTTCCTTTTAAAGGGATATATAGGGGTTTATAGGGTTCCTTTAAAGGGATCTATAGGGCTTCCTTTAAAGGGGTTTAGGGGTTTAGGGTTTAGGGTTTTAGGGTTCAGGGTTTTAGGGTTTAGGGCTTTAGGGCTTTAGGGTTTTAGGGTTTAGGGTTCAGGGTGTAGGGATCGGAAGATCCCCAATGTAGGGGCCTTAGCAATTCGGCTTAGGGCTTAGGGTTCAGGGTTCCTGTAAAGGGCTCTATAAGGGCTACAATAAGGCCTATTTTTCGGGATTTAATGTAGGGGCCTTAATCATTAGACTAGGGTTTGGGGGTATATACTATAACTATAATACTTATTGGCTGTAGACTCAACTTTTCAAAATTTGTGGTTCTTATAAGGTAGTCGATTCTGAAAGTTTCAACTTTTATTCCTTGGGTTTTGGGCCAGTGAGAATAAGGAACCCTCAAACTCCGGCCAAGGCGGGGATTTGGTTCAGGGGTTTAGGGTTTCTTGATGGGTTCAGGGTTTAGAGGTTTGGAAGGGTTTAGGGGTTTAGGGATTTAGGGGTGTAGTAGGGCTCCTTGAAGGGATCTCTACGTTCAGGGTGTTAGGGTTTGAGGTTTTTTTGGTCTGGGGTTGAGGGTTTGGGGTGCAGGGCTCCTCTAAAGGATCTCTATGGGTGGTCGAGAAGTGGGAGTTTCCGAAAATAGGGGACCCTAATATACTACCCCAAATAGTAGGATCCTTATTACGAGGATCCCAGAATGAGGTACCCCTAATTTTCGGAAACTCCCAAATCCACATGGTCCCTTTGCGGTTGGGGTTTTATGGCTCTAGGTCTGCAGGGCTAGTCTACGAGGTCCAAGGCCCTGACATCCGGCTTTAGGGGTTTAGGGTTTAGGGCTAAGCGCTTCTAAACCCTAAACCCTAAGTGTAGGATTTAGGGCATAGGGTTTAGGGCTAGACGCAGCTAAACCCTAAACCGTAAGTGCAGGATGTAGGGGTTTGGATGTATGATTTAGGGCTTAGGGTTTAGGGTTTACGATGAGGTCAGCCAGGCCGGGACGGAGCCTAGGAGCTTTACTTTAGGGTTCAGGGTTTAGGGTTTTGGAACCCTCAAAGGAACCCATTTTGGTTTAAGATAGTGGCCTTAATAAGTACCAATACTATTTTGTGGGTTCCTTATTATAATTGGAGTAAAATGGGCCCCAAAACACTATTCTAAGTATTAAGGCCCCAACATTAGGTGCGACGTTACAGTGGTTTAGGTGGCAAGATACTCAAGTAGGGACCCCCAAAAGCACATAAGCATAAGAATTTATATAGGGATATCCCTACCTTATTGGGCTTCATTATAAGGGGGTTTATATGGGATATCCCTATCCTAAATTTTGCTTATGTGCTTTTTGGGGTCCCTTTCAAGGGTCAGGGCTGCAGGGCTTCGGCGTGAAGGGGTCCGATAGGGTTCAGGGTTTAGGGTTCTGGGCTTACGGTTTAGGCCCGGGACGGATTCTTTCAATGCTTGAGTTTTTGGGCACCAGGGCCGGGAACTCTCCAAAATCATTTAGATTTGCCGCTTGCGTTGGTTAGGTTTGCTTTAGCCAGTACTCTGTCTTGTGACTTCTCACGCTAGACTGAGGTTTCGAAATGACGAAGCGAGCACGAATTCCAAACATGCTTTCTCCCTAAAGCCTAAACCCCAAACCCCTGAATCCTAAGCTGATCTTTAAACGATATCCCAAACCCTAAACCCTAAACCCTAGGTTTTCAAACCCTCAAGATCCGACCCGACTATGTCCTAGATGGCTGGGATGCTTGGGTGAACTATAGGCTTTATGCTTGTGTTGCTTGGGTCTTTAGTTGACCTTCGTTCGGTCCGGGACTATGCCCTTGTGCAAGCTTTTGTACGTAGTGTATTGGGAGGTTTAGCAGGGAGAAGCTTTGGCGGAGATTCGGGGCTGCACTCTTCTAAGTTGCGTTGGGCCTTTGAAACTTTGGGTTGCCTCTGTCGGTTCAGCATCATGGACGGGCTGATCTGGCACACTAGTCGTCGATTGCAAAACTAATTAGACGATTGCTGAACTCGTGGTTGTCCGCGTCAGTGTTTGTCATGCCCTGCCTGCCCATGTGGGAACACCCCGACTTACGGCGCAACGCCTTGGACACATTGCCTAAGCTGATGATAGTCAATGACATAGCCCAAGCACGTTTTGGTGAATTCAGCAGGCATCGCAAAGCAATATTTGTGCGATCTTTAGCATCCCAGTGGTGTGCAAGAGTAAAAATCTTAAGAAGCATGCAGTGCATGCAGTGCACGACAAGGGTTACTTGGAGTGTACCTTAATTGGGGTTATAAGTAATTATAAGTATAGTTACCCTAATAATAACCGTAGTTACTATGTCCCATGATCCTTTAAGTAGGGGCTGTGGATGTCGAGGGTCAAGGATGCTGTACGGCTGTTCCTCTATCAGGTCTAGGCTGGGAGCCTAAGGCAGCACGGCCCGGGAGCCCAATCTCCCAATCAGGCCCTAAACTAAACTTCTACTGTTGATGGACAAAATCCTGCATGACCCTAAGGACCCTAAACTATGGGAGTTACGGTATATTCCTTATTATGGGTAATGCAGGATTTTGATGGACCTAGAGTAGGCCCTTATTCTTATTCCCTCTATTTTTGGGTTCAGGTTCCCTTATAAACCCCCTTTAAACCAAAAAGAGCACCCTTTGTATTCCCAGGTTACTCTTAGGTCTAGACTAAACTTTCGTACCCTTTTGCCCTTTTTCTTTTTGGATCCCCTTATTAAAAATTAAAACCGAGTAGAAGGAAAAAGGGTACCCGTATCTAAAAGGGGCTAAACCCTAAACCCTGAAGCTCCAACTGAAACCGCAAACTCCCCAAACCCTGGACCCTAAAACCCTAAGCCCTAACCCTAAACCCTAAACCCTAAACCCCTAAACCCCTAAAGCCCTAAAGCCTAAACCCTGGACCCTAAAGCCCTGAGCCCTAAATCCCCAAAACCCTAAACCCCAAAAAGCCTAATGCAGGGGCCTGGGAAGTTAGACTTGGGTTTGGCGGCATATTTTTCTGTAACTATAATAAGGAACACCCAAAACCATAGTCTAATTATTAAGGCCCCTACATGAAGCCCCAAAATCAGGGCCTTCCTTGGCACAAGCAGGTCGCCACACGGAACTTGAATCTCGTCATCGACCGCAGCTTAGCCAAATAGTGTTCTTGACTCGGTTCCTTGAAGGGTCCCTTTAAGAGTCCCTGTAGAGGTTCTACAAGGGTAAGGGTTCTATAAGGGTAAGGGTTCTATAAGGGTACTATATCGGTACTATGAACAGTACCCTTTTGCCCTTTTCTTCTATTTGGATTCCCTTGTTAAAGCCGCATACAGTAGCAGAAGAAGGGCACCCTGATTAGTTGGGGTCTACTGGGGAGCCTAGCTGAGGGTTCAGGATTCAGGTGAGACTTTCGTGACGCCAGTGGACTTGATCAGGACGGCATCCGAGAACCTTACTCCTAATTCGATAAGAGAGTTTCCGAAAATAGGGGACCCTAATATAGTACCCTAAATAGTAGGATCCTTATTATAAGGACCCCCAAATAAGGTACCCTTAATTTTCGGAAACTCCCATAAGGTTCCTGCATCAAGCCTCCACAGACACTCGAGAAGAACAGGATCCCAGCTGGCCTTTGTGCTCTTCCAATAGGGCTGTGGGTTTAGGGTTGAGAAGGGTGCAGGGTTTGGGGCTGAGGTTTAGGGTTTCGGGAGCAGGGCTGAGGGTTCAGGGTTCAGGGCTGAGGGTTTAGGGTTTAGGGTTTAAGATAGGTAGAAAACGGAGCAGCCCAAACCTCTCAGCTCAGTGCAAGTTAAGCCCGTTTTGAGCATCTGAGGCATCCGATGAAGGCCTGGAGCCCATAATCATACCCTCCCTAAACCCAAAGTTTAGTGCTTAGGGTTTAGTGTTTGGGGTTTAGTGTTTTTCTGGTTTAGGGCTGAACTTCAATAACCTTCCCTTTGTCCGGATACGTTGAACTTCAGTTGAACACTATAGCCTAAGCCCGAAGCCTTTGATCCCAAGCACTCAAATTCTATTTGCCCACTGGCCGAGGCAACCACTACCCTATCCCGGAAGCGAGAAAGCATCGTCCCAAGTTCTGGGTCCAGGGCATTTGGTTTTTAGTGTTCAGGGCTACTGGCCTCCATCAATTTCAGGCTTCGGGGTTGTAGGGCTCAAGGTTTAGCGTTTTTTGTGCGAATGGGTTTTGGGTTTAGGGATTCAGGGGCTTTGAGGGAGGAGCCAAAACCATTCGAGCTTTAGACACTGCTGATGCGTGTGAAGTATTGAATTTCGACCCCAAGCTCTTCAAGCCTCATATCGTGCATCCCAAAACTCTCAACCCTAAAAACCTTGCAGTAAAACCCAGAAGCACTTAAAAATCACACGGACCTGAGCCCACCCTAAACCTGAAAACCCCAAATCCTAAACCGTAAGCCCGACATGCTAACCCTGGAACTCTAAACGCTCGTACATTTCTGCACAATTCATAAAACCCTAAACCCTAAACCCCTAAACCCCTAAAGTGTCCGTTAACCCTAGACTCTGAGCCCAAAACCCTAAACCCCACACTCCAAACCGTAACCCTAACCCTAAACCCTAATCGCAAACCCGTATCCCTAAACCCTAGCCTCAGGCCACCCAGCGTGAGAACCCTGAAATGCCACTGTTATCAGGTTTGTTCAGGAATGAGCTTCAGCATATTACAAGCGCTACAGACAGGGGTGCCTTAGGAATTTTTGCACAGGGTCTCCTAGAGTTGTGCAAGAGCGCTTATCAGGGACAGACACTACCAAATCTTCTTTGGACATATGTTGCTTGGTTCAGGGCTAGTTATAAGTAGTGTCTGATGTTCAGTTAGGGCTTAATTACGGTTTAGGGCTCAGGGTTTAGGCTTTGGGGCTTAGTGATTGGGGGCTTGAGTTATCGGACCTAAACCCTAAACCCTAAACCCTAAACCTTAAACCCCAAACCCTAAACCGTAAACCTTAAACCCTAAACCCTAAACCGTGGCTTGAGTTATCGGATTGGGGTTTAGGATGCAGGGCTCAGGGTTTAGTGTTAAGCGGGCTGCTCCACGTCTTTGTCGCTGGTCACTGGTGCTCTCAAATAGGGGCTTAAATTTTTACCAATACCATTTTGGGGGTTCCTTAATATAATTAGAGTATAATGGGCCCCAAAACCCTATTCTAATTATTAAGGCCCCTGTAGTAATCTCTTTGTGGGCAATGTACTCGTCCGCTGAAGTCGGGTTTGAGGATGTCGCAGATCTGGGCGAGCTTTGGCCAACGCCTCCGTGCGCAGCACAGGATTTAGATAAGGTTGAGGGCTTGGCATCCGAATTTGTCAGAGGCCCTAATAAACAGTCCCTAAACCCTAAACCCCAAACCCTAAACCCTAAACCCTATGACTTTGGGCAGCAAGGACGACCTGGACAAAATCCTGAAGCAGAAAGCTGGATTTCAGGCGAAGGCTGCAGCGCCTCCTGCTTCTGCAGGCGATGGTGGAGCTCAGGCGGCACCTGGCCCAGTTCCATTTGTTTTCAACCAGGGCGCAACACGCGATTTCTTCATGGAGCAGCAAGACCTGTTTCAGAGCAAGAATCTGAGCTCTGTCCAGGCGGAGTCTGTTGTAGATTCCCTCCTGGGAATCATGGGCGACGATCTCGACCGCAAGATGTCTTCGATGGCTCACGACTCCTTGAAGACAGAGGCAGAGGCGATCCTTGTATGCTACTATAGAAGCCTACATAATTGCCAATATTGTTCCGTAGGGTTCCCTGTGAGAACTATACTATAAAGGAACCCAAAACCCTATTCTGATTATTACAGAGATGGCTGGGAGGATTTGGCCGTCATGGTCGAGGAGGAGGATCTCCTGTCAGTTCTCACCCAACTCTCTGTGATGTGATATAGGGGCCTAAATGATTACCCATACTATTCTGGGGGGTTCCCTATTGCAAAACAAGTATAGCCTATTCTAATTAGTAAGGCCCCTATACCCGGAGACTCCAATATCCCTTAATTAAGGAATATTCCTTAAATCATATTAGGGATCCTACTATAATTTAAGGTACATTCCTTAATTAAGGGATATTGGAGTCTCTGGGTAGTACTCAGAGCGCGCTCGAGCATTTGTGAGGAAGACTGTAGAAGTGCAAGCAGCCACAAATGCTCTGACCTAGTTCGAGAATTTTGGGGCCCATTATACTATGATTATAATAAGGACCCCCCCAAGAACAATAGTATAATTGGTAATTATTCAGGCACCTACATTACCATCCCGCATCATGCGCTGACTGCTGTGCTGGTGGTTGGGTCTTCGACATTCGAGAGCTTCCCCTAAACCCTGACTGAACGCTAAACCCGTGAAACACCTCAACCGTTAACTTCTGAAATTTAAATGCCAAACCATAAACCCTAAACCCTAATCCTTAATCCCTAAACCCGAGAAGCCCGAAACAGGTCCAACATGCGCCATCGGCCGATAGGGTTGGGTGTCCAGGCCATGGAAGCACTTTCGTCTGCAGGGTTTGGCGATTTCGGTATGAGAGTTTGGGGTTTAGGGTTTAGGGTTTTGGGGGTTTAGGCACTTGCGTGTGCAGGGTTTGGCGATTTCGGTATGAGGGTTTAGGCGTTTAGGCGTTCTTATGGTGGAGAGGTTGAGAGTGTAGTTGTGTAATGATCAAGGTTTACCCCACTTTTGGATTGGAGGCTTTGGGTCTGGCGCAAGCGGGGTTGCGTGCGCGGAGTCAATGTTTTACCCAGGTAATTCTACAGTCTTTTATTCCCCAAGCCCTGTTTTAGGTTGGGTTGAACAACACCCCCCAACAGGAAAGCACACTTCTAGCGTAGGTTGCCACATGTTGGGGCGCAGTCAGTGCCTGACGAACGCGGAGATTGAAATTTAGGCTATGCACACCCTGCAAAAAGGTTGTCTAGCCCCCAAGAACTACATCCATGTTACATGCCTTTCGACAGCACCCTTTTCCTTCTGCACTGTCCGAAGAGAAGTCTACAGCTCTTGAAGAGAGCATTTTAGTGCTCTGGCAAATTTCAGGGCCTGGCAGATGCCTTCCTGATCCTCCGCATGCCCTTCGCAGCTCGGCGGGCAGTGTCAGTGCTTCAGTGGGGAGTACAGCTTTCCAGAGACGCCAATATCCCTTAATTAAGGAATATACCTTAAATTTTACTAGGATCCCTACTATGAGTTGAGGAATCTTGCTTAATTATATAAGGGATATTGGAGTCTCTGGGTTTCCTTTAGCCCCAACCCTGCGCAAAGTAGCTCATGACTCCTTACATATGGGGTAGAGCCCTTAGAACACCAGGTACTTAGAGCAACAGCTTCGGGATTAGGGCATCAGAGTTTACGGTTGAAGATTTTGTGCCTAGGGTCACGAGTTAGGTAACGACACCTTGCACTTCATTATGAAAGCCTGTGACAAGTAATAAGATGTATCATAGACCCTATAAAACTGTGCTATAGTATACAGGAAGCACCGACAAGCGCCTAGACTGTGGGCGTTGGTTCAGCTGTTCAGCGTTATAGGCTTCGGGTCCAGGGCTAAACACACACCCCTAGGCCCTAAACCCTACACGCTAACTGAATTCCGTTGGTTCACAAGGGTTCATCAGGTCGGGGCATCGCTAGAATTGCATGGTTTGGGGTTTAGTCTTTAGGGTTTCGGCTTGCGGGTTTAGTGTTTATGGTTTAGTGTTCAGGTTTTGTGGTTTCGGGTTTGGGGTTTAGAGTCTAGGGGGAACCTGAAAAAGTCCTAGACCCTAAGGTGTACTCAGAGTTTAGGGGTTTAGGGTTGTTAGGTTGCTGGAGTAGTGCCGAAAGCCAAGACCCTCAATCGAACGCCCCTAAATTATCTAAGCCATTTACAGGTGGGTAGTTATTAGGTGGGTAGTTTCCCATAAGCCTCCCATACCACTCCTATAAGGTAAAGGGGGTCTTATGGGAGTACTATGGAAGAAGAANAGTTATTAGGTGGGTAGTTTCCCATAAGCCTCCCATACCACTCCTATAAGGTAAAGGGGGTCTTATGGGAGTACTATGGAAGAAGAACTACCCACCTGTAAGGGGCTTCTACTAAACCCAAAACCTTTCGATTGTTAGGGGCTCCCTACGACGCTTTACATCGGAATGGTATGGAGCGGATTTGCCCAACTGAGAGCATTTACACAAGACTACAGACACCCAATAGAACCCTTCTGAAACCCTCTAAACACCTGCTAGGCTCCTATCAAAAAGCAGCCCGCAAAGAACACAGCTTGTGTCCAAAACCCTCCCTAAACCCGAAGCCCCTAAACCACGAAGCCGTCAGATTCAGAAGTTTCCTCTGCTGATTTTTATACAGCAGCTTGGCTCACCCTGACCTGGTTAGGGGCTTTCTGCTGCCATGGGGACAGGTCGTTTGAGGGTTTAGGCTTTAGGGTATCCAAGCCCGGTGCGCCAGTGGTCCTGCCGGAAAGTCTGCAAACCGCAGAAAGGGGGCAGTTGTCGCGGTGGAGTACGTCCTTTCGATTATGTTCGGAATCCTTGAACCTGAAACCCTATACCCTAAACCCTCAGAGAGCCCTTAAAGGAAACCTTAGAAGAACCCTTAAAGGAGCCCCTACTGACCCTAAACCTTAACCCGAAATCCCAAACCCCGAAACTAAGCCCTCAAACACCGGAACCGTCGATTGCCTGGCTGGATCAAAACCCTAAACCCTAAACCCTAAAGCATAACTAGGACCTATAGTCGGCCCTTATTCCTTTTTTAAGGGTTCAGTCCAGTATAAGCCCCTTTACACCAAAAAGGGCAGCCTTTTTATTCCTAGGTTACTCTTAGGTCTAGATTCTGAGGTTAGACGTATGGGCCCCTTAGCCCTTTTAAGGGACGTTAAAGGGTACAAATAGGGTATATATTAGGCATATAAGGATCCCAGGCTTAAGGGCCCATGCTAGGGGCCCATGGTTCATCCTAAGATAGATACCCTAAACCCTAAACCCTAAACCCCTATACCCTAAACCTCTAAAGGAACGTAGGTCTGGAAACTTTAAGGAACCCAGATCTTCCAACCCCCCTTAATTAAGGAAGATAGGGTTGAGGGTTTAGGGTAGCTTAAGTCATGTTCGGGGTCCTACTGTAATTGAAGGTATATTACGGTATATCCCTGAATTAAGGGGCAAAAAGTCATATTATGGGTCCTACTGTAATTGAAGGTGTGTTCCTTAATTAAGGGAATTTTGGAGGGTCTGGGTACGAGAACCTCAAGATTTAGGGAAGGCTCAAAACCCCTGTACTCCGTATGGGACCTTTTTTGCAACCCTTAGAGTCCTCGTTTCAATTTTGTCAGATCCCTTTATTAGCAGCTGAAGGTGCTGGTGTTCGGAACTAGTGCTGGGACGACAACTGGGGTTGAGGGTTTTGGGTTTTGGGGTGATGAACCCCTCAACCCTAAACCGGAAAGCCTCAAATCTAAACCGCAGCAAAGGAGAGTGATGAAGCACGCCAACTGAATGAAGATATCTTCGAGACGATGCCTGGGCGCATTTTCGTTTCGGGTGTAGGGCCATGCAGTTGATGTGTTTTTGTTCTGTCATGTGGCACCTCTACAGTAGAAGCACAAAAGTTGGAAACCCAACAGCCTCAGGCCTTAACAACACTGTATAGGGAATCCAAGCACTCATGGTCCTTATAAAATCCAGTTTCCAACTTTTTAGGGTTTACTGTAATGCCAAACGACAGAAGTCCGACTAATTCGCAATGGCATACCCTTTTCGCCACTGATATGCCCCAAGACCCTACCCTCATTGTCCAGGGCCCTATGTTACCTGGTTGCCGCCTCTATTCCTGTCAACACGCCTGGTGTTGGTCTGAGATATGTTGCGGCCGTTGATGATGGTGGAAGATGATGTGGAAGGAGTCGACCAGTCTTATCTGTCTTCTCCCACCTGAGTAACCCAGATAGTTTGTCATCAAAGTAGCACGGTTAATGCAAACATTAGTAGCAGGCGCCATGCTTCTGAACTGCGATGCGGGTTCTAGCGAGAATCTTAGTCAGTATGGCAACGAGCCGCCAACGAAGCAGCCGCTTGCTCGTCGCATTCAATATAGAAATCTTGGAATATATAGAAGCTTGACCAATTACTAATATCACTCCTTGGAGTTCCTTCATAGATTCAGAAGTAAACCAGAATGGACCCCCAGCACCCTATTCTGACTATCAAGGCAAGGCCTTATATGTGCCGAAGTTAAGGTTTAGGATTTGGCTATTAAGGGTCTAGGTTTTAGGATCCAGGGTTTCAGGGTTTAGGGCTGAGGCTTCAGGGTTGAGGGCAGCCCTGATGACTGATAACCTTCAGCCTCGAATCAAAGCTCTTGTCCGAAACACCCTAAACCCGAAACCCCAAACCCCAAAACCCCAAACCCCAATACCCTAAACCCCTAAACCCTTAAACCCCCAAACCCTAAACCCCTAAACCCTAAGGCTATAAACCGCAGCCATGAAGCCGACTTCCGAAAAGGTTTTTAGTCTGTAGGTTCCAAGAACCTCAGTCCAGTTGAACATGGCTTAGTTTTGGTGTTTTGGGTTTTGAGTTTGGGGTTTAGGGTTTGGGTTTTAGGGTTCACGGTTTTGGTCTTTTGCACTTAGTTTTGGGTTCAGGGTCTTTGGCGCTTAGTCTTGGAATTAGTGTAAGGATAGGGGTGTCATGGATTATTCTACAAAGGAGCCTATCCGGACTCTATAAGTTTAGTTTGCGAAGCCAGAACCGCTATGAGCCCTGTATATCATCGCTACCTAGACGCTCATACCGCCCTGTCTTAGGATACCTAGCATCATGTTTAGGATCTGCTGTATAGAAAAGTAGATGCCCTAAACATGGGGTTAGGGTAGTACAAGGCTACAGGTACTGCATCGGTATCCGTACAATCATGACCAGTGCGAGGATAGTTTGCCTTTACCAAAAAGCCTGCCGTAAGCCCCAAACCCGAAAACCTAAACCCGTATCTCAAAACCTAAAGCTTATACCTCTAAACCCTACTACCCAAAGCCCCGAAACCCCAACACCCTAAACATAGAACCCTTATAGTAACCTTTATAGTAGCCTTACCCAAAGCCCCGAAACCCTAACACCCCAAACCCGGACACACGAAACTCCAAGCCCCTAACAAGAAGGGGTGCGAAGATGACGTCCTTTCGTCGGTCGAGAATGGTAGTTTATCGTTAAGGGTTTAGGTTTAAGGGTTAAGGGTTAAGGGTTTGGGGTTTAGGAGTTTAGTGATTAGGGTTGAGGGTTTAGGGTTTAGGAGTTTAGGGTTAAGGGTTTAGGGCTGGAGAATATCGATGGCTCGAACGAGACCGCGAAGGATTGTTCTCTCCGGCAGCCTGTTCTCTTACAACAAAATTTCTTCCTTGGCTCTACTGCGAGATGAGCCGGCGGTCGCGAGAGGCGCCTGATGAAGGAGATGTCAGTGGCGTCTTAGCCCTAGACAAGTTTCTGTGCGTCCCACAGAAACGTCCCATGTTGGCTCGAATTCCTGGATTCAGAGAGCCGCCCCCCTAAACCCTAAACCCCTAAACCCTAAATCCTTATGCGATTCATCAAGATGCTTCCAGGGCAACGAGACGGAACGATCCGATGGCCACGAGTTCTTCATGGACTACATCAGTCAAGAGCATCAGCTCACCAGTTGGGCCGAGTGCCCTTCGGTTTACAGAAAGGATTAGGGTTCAGGGTTTAGGGTTTAGGGTTTAGGGTAGATCCCAAAGGCCACAGCAACCCCGGGTTGTACATGAAGACGATCTTTGCCTTGTCGGGTTTGTGAAGTGGATGCTTAAGCAGCTTATCCCCAGCCTTGAGAAAACCCTACGCCCCTAAACCCCTAAATACCCTTAAGCCTAAACCCGTAAACTCTACTTGGAGGTTCACGGGAGTTAGTAGTTGCAGCTAGAAGTACTTGAACTGGGTTCATTGTGATTATGGGTTTAAGGTTTAGGGTTTGTTTGTATCCCTATTTTTCTAAGGCCCCAAAAACCTAGAACTACGTCTGTGCAAAGTGAATCTCCTTTTCGGCGTCACATCTCAAAAGCCATGACTTGCCCAGGCCTTTCAAAATCACTTAATTATGACACGAGCCTAGAAAGACAGGTAATTTGCAGTTATATAAGGTAAACCCTACCCAAACCGCACCCAGGATCTACTTCGCTGCCTGCGAGGCTTCCTGCGAGCTGGCAAAGTGCGTGCCCGGTGCTGCCTTTGAGGTTCAGGGTTTACCTGGACCCCGAACAACTTACGGTTCTAAAGACCTTATTGAAGGAAGTCATAATAGGTAACCCTGAACAGGAAGGTTTGATAGGGTCCAGGTAGGGGTTTAGGGTTCTTTTAAGGGATCTCTGTGAGGTTTAGGGCTAGGGTGTCTGGGTGTCAGGGTTTAGGGTTTAGGGCTCAGGACGGGGAGGATGACGACGACGACCACCACCAACAGCAACACCTCCATAGAATATATGGTATGTAATCGTACAAGACTATCTACAATATACAGTTTATAAAGCACCACTAGTGCAGACCGGAAAGCCAAACCCCAGCCCCGACTCTGAATCTCAAGGATGGCTTGTTGCACAAGGACAACCGAACCTAAAACCTACAGACTTCAAACCCTTAACTGGGTTCTGGAGTACCATGCTTGAATACTTTTTGTTGGTACCTGTTCCTTTAAGGAACCATTATGAACTTCAAAGTCCAGTTAAGCTAAGTTGCATGCGCAAGTGCAAGCACCTGAACCTGAAGCAAAACCAGTTCATTCTGT
Organism: Symbiodinium sp. clade A Y106; assembly: GCA_003297005.1. Classification (NCBI taxonomy): domain Eukaryota; class Dinophyceae; order Suessiales; family Symbiodiniaceae; genus Symbiodinium; species Symbiodinium sp. clade A. The sequence goes on from BGNK01000838.1 coordinate 121,031, forward strand.
AACAGTCGTGAAGTTAGGTTTGAAACCCTAAATCCCAAGTCCTATTCTCTAGTGGATGGAAACGGAAGCCCGCCAAGACCCTAAACCCCGGAGCCCGAAGCCCGTGAACCCTCAACCCCCAGTGCCTTATAGAAACTCTAAGCTCCCACTGGAACGGTTTAGGGTTTAGGGTTTAGGGTTTAGGGTTTAGGGGTTCGGAAAGGCAAAACCACTTGCAGTCTTACAGTCGTTTAAAAGCCCGCAAGCCCAGCTCCGCCCTTTTAAAATCTGCCAAAGGCCACTCAGCCCTATACAGAAACTCCCTCATAAAGCCTGCCAAAGCCATATGGGGGTTTCCGGAAATTGGGGGACCTTATTTTGGAGTCCTTATAATAAGGATCCTACTATTTAGGGTACTATATATCAGGGTCGCCTATTTTCGGAAACTCCCATATAGGCAACTACCATAAATCCCGATGAAAGCCTTTGCGAAATCAGTCACGAACACCCTAGAGTCTAAACCCTCACACCCTGAACCGTAACAACTCACGCCCTAAACCCTAACTCCCTAACTCCCTAAACCGTAACACCCTATGTAACGACTTGACACCCTAAACTCGAACTACCCGCCTCCCCCTCCTCCCAAAGCAGCCGAGGAGGGCCCTTACGAGACATTCCAGGGCTCTCCGGCCAGCAAAGGCGTTTCTTTTCATGTTATTGCTGATATGGGAGTTTCCGAAAATAGGGGACCCTAATATAGTACCCTAAATAGTAGGATCCTTATTATAAGGACCCCAAAATAAGGTACCCTTATGCTCTAAATTCGGGTTTAGGGTTTAGGGTTTAGCGTTTTTTTTGTCACATTGTTGCTGACATGGGTAGTAGTTCTCTAAATTAGGGTCCGTTCTTGGGTCCTTTTCGTAAGGGTGCCGTACTATTTTGGGGACCTAACCCCAGGGACTCTAATTCAGAGAACTACCCAAAATATTGTTATTCTTCTTCTTATTGTTGTTGGTATTGCTGTAATACTAGTACTAGTTGTAGTATCAGTACTGTTGTTGCAGGTTTTTGTTCTCAGTGTTACTGTTTCAACTATGAATATCATTGTTGTTATTTTTTTTGGTTCTTCTTCCTAATCTGCTTGCTATTATTGTTAGTGTTAATATGAAAGTTAGTAGTGCCAATATTGTTGTCAACATTCTGGCTATTACTGGTGTTTTTTCTGATTATGATTATCAGTACACTTATGCTCATTCTTCTTCGTCGTCGTCTTCTGCTTTTTGTTCTGACTACTGTGGTTCTTTAGGTTTTAGGGTCTCTAGGTCTTTAAAGCTTCAAGCTTTATTTTGAGTTCGTTTTTGTATCGTAAGGCTGTTGCTTCTTTTTGACAGCTACAGCCTAAGGCATGTGAGTTTTGGTCAGGGTTCAGGGTTGTCGAATTATATAAGGGTTTTCTAACGGCCTTACAGTGACAGTGTGGTACTCGCTGTTCAGTTCTAGTGTTCAGGGTAAAGAGACTTGACTACTGTTTCTTCGAGGTGCGCTGCGGAATGCGTTCCCGGGACGTGGGCCCCGCTGGGGGGCGGTTTATACTGTGTGTGCACTTCCAAGCAAGGTCCTGATATTTACACTGAATCCGTCTGGCCCCATTCGCCGGAAAACCAGATCCATAGTAAATTCTAACATTGATACAGTGTCCACTGAATAGCCGAAGGATTTTGGCCGTGCTCCTGGAAGCATTTGGGCGTCGTGATCGTGGTCGTCATGGTCGTCAAAGCAAAATACTGAATGTTTCACTTCAGGGCTTTGTGACTCCATGTTGGCAATTCTGTCAGTCAGCTCTATATTGTAGCCTGGGTTCTGGAGTACGTACCATACTTGAATACTTTTTTTTGGTACCTGTTCCTTTAAGGAACCATTATGAAATAAAAGTCTATACTTTTTCTCCATGGTTACTTCAAAGTCCAGTAGCACGCGGTCAGCCCTGAAGTTTGGATTCAGCATATGAGACACCCTTGTTGCCTGGGTTTAGACCCTAAGTTCTAAACCCCTAAACCTAAGACCTACAACCCTAGCCAGAAACAGCGGGCCCCAAACCCTAAACCTTATGAGCCCTTAGCCCTAAGCCCTAAACCCTACAGAACCTAAACCCCAAACTCCGAACCCGAAACCTTCCTGTGTTGCAGGGAAGCTGCAGTTTGATCTCTGGGGCAGGCGGGTTCCTGCTTCGGGCGTCTTCATATTATGTAAAGGTTTAGGGTTTAGGGGTTCAGGGTTTGGGGATGAGGGTTTCGGGTCTAGGGTTTAGGGCTTTGGGTTTAGGTGTTATCGGCTTAGGGCTTTGGGCTTAAGGCTTTTACAGGTGTCTCCAGGGCTTCATGGGGAGTTAGGTGTGTAGGGATCTTGGAGCGTGACGGTCTTCAGGCAGGTCGGGTGTAATGTTCAATGTTCGTTTTCTAGCCCTAAACCCTAAACCCCTAAACCCCTAAACCCTAAACCCCTAAACCCTAGACCCCTAAACCCTAAACCCTAATTTTCGTTTTCTGAGGTGCAGTGGGGGGGTCTGCCGGATGCAGGGTGGGTTGTGCCCAACATCAGGTTCTGGGTTCAGGAAGTCGCCAGAGACTCCAACAGCCCTTAATTAAGGAATACTTAGGGTTCCTTCAAGGGATCTATAAGGGGACCTATAGGGTTTAGGGTTTAGGGGACTACAACATCCCTTAATTAAGGGAATATACCGTAAATTATAGTAGGGTCCCGAATATAATTTAAGGTATATTCCTTCATTAAGGGGTATTGGAGTCTCTGGGTCCTGGCATTTTTGACAGCAGTGGGTGATGCAGGCCAAAGGGTTCCCTGAACCCTGAAACCCAAAACATTTGCCAACCAGGTGTCTTTTTGTTCTGGCGTAGTCTAAGAGTCTATAGGCTGTCATTTGTGCAGGGTTTTTGGTTTTCAGGAGGCTCTTAGAGAGCCCAGAGCTGTTGAACGAAGCGTGGTCATATACATGCATACATCCATGCATACATACATACATACATATATACATATATACATATATATGTATACACATGTGTATAATATATGTATATATACACACACATGAAAGAAAGTAAGTAAGTACGTATGCGCGTATGTAGGTATGTATGTGTATGTATGTGTATGTATGTGTATGTATGTGTATGTATGTGTATGTATGTGTATGTATGTGTTTGTATGTATGTGTTTGTATGTATGTGTATGTACATGTATGTATGCGTATGTATGTATATGTGTGTATGTACATACATATGCATTCAGGATGTCTTCAGAGGGTAAGTAGCCAGTTATCGTTATGCCGGTTTGGGACAAGGGCCATGTAGAGTCGCGGGAGAGTGCCAGACTAAGGTATCCCAAACAGAAAGGTTCGTACCTTTGGCGTCGCACCAACTCACCATCCTGTTTCCCGTAGTTGCTGCAAGAACCAGCCACTGCCCTTAATTTAGATTCGTCGAATCGCAGCATCTCCAACTCGAAACCCTCACATCCCAAACGACGAAGTGCACGAACACAAACGGGTGAACATCCTGGAACCGTACGAAACCATTCCAGATCCTCATGAACTTGAAAAAGGCATGCATGGAGCCCATAACCCTAAGCCCGCAACCCAAGACATGCAAAACTGGGAAACCTAAACCCTAAATTCTAAACCACTACCTCCCTAAACTCTTAAGCCCAGAACCCTAAACCCGGAACTCCAAGCCCCAAACCTGTATAATTACAACCCCGAACCCAGAAACCCTACACCTGAAACCCGATAAACCCGTAAACCCTAAAGCAAAGACCGCAAAACCTTCTGTCCTAAACCCCTAAAGCGTTTAGGCCCTAAACTCAGAGACCCCTAGACCCTAAAGCCCTAAAACCAAAACCGCTAAACCTCTAAACTCCTAAACCGTTTAGTCCCTAAGCTCAGAAACCCTGCAACTTTGTTTCTGAAGGAAACCCAAGAGCGGACGATGGGATTGGGATGGCCTCAAGGAGCTCTCGAGCTCTCTCTCTCTCTCTCGGTTTAGGGTTCAGGGTTTAGGGTTTAGGGGTTTAGGGTTTAGGGGTTTAGGGGTTTAGGGGTTTAGGGGTTTAGGGGTTTAGGGGTTTAGGTGTGTAGGGGTTTAGGGTTTAGGGTTTAGGGTTTAAGGTTTAGGGTCTCTCACTCTCTCTCTCCCTCCCTCCCTCCCTCTCTCTCTCTCTCTCTCGCTGTCTTTATGTGTATTGTGTATATGTAAAGCTATATATTTCTTCACTTATACACATACAAGATGAAAGTTTGCGTATGTGTGCGTGTATGCACGCATTAATGTATGCATGTCCGTATGTATGTACGCATGCATGAATGCATGTATGCATGCGTGCATGTATGTAGGGCTTAGGTTTTTAGACTTGAAGGAGTGTGCCCACATATACGTATGTACGTATGTATGTACGTATGTCTGTGTATACATATATACCTACATACATAGTATAATATCATCGGACTGTCAGAAGACCTGACCATTTTCACCCTTCGCCCCAAAGTGCCCTACACCTAGATTGCAACCCTTCACGCTAGTCCTTAAATAAGCCCTAAACCCTCAGCCCTAAAATCCAAACCGAGCCCTGAACTCGAAGCTCTGAAGCGCGAAGTGAAGCCCTAAATTTTCAAGTCCAGGCACATACAGATAGGTGATCTAGGGTTCAGGGTTTACGGTTTTCGGAACCTAAACCCGACATGCCTCTCTAGGAGCGCATCGCGCGCCATGGTCTGAGGCTCCCTGCGGGGTTTCTAGTTGGGTGTTAGGGTTTTGGGGTTTAAGGGTCCTTAAGGGAATCCACCAGGGATCTATAGTGCTTTCTGTTGGGTTTAGGGGTTTAGGGTTAATTAGGGGGTTTAAGGTTTAGGGTTTGGGGTTTAGAGATTTAGGGTTTAGGTAGTTGTTTCTTTGGAAAGGGGGTGGGGGCTGGACTGAAACTTTCATTCTTGACTAGCCCGTTTATGAGTGTTAAGGTCTATTGGTTTGGGGCTTAAGTTTAAGGGAACCGGGAGATGTAGGCTTGAAGGTTTAAGGCTTTCGGGTTCGGTACATATGAAACAAAGTCAACCTTACCGTGAAGCTTAGTTCTCGGAATACGCCTGAATCTCTACCTTCCTTCAAGGGTTCCGAGAAGGGATACCAAAAGGAGTGTTGTGGTGGTTTGGTGTTTTGGGTTGAGGATTCAGGATTTATTAATTTGGGGTTTCTGGCTAAGGTTGGGTTTAGGGTTTAGGGTTTAGGGGCTCTCTAACTTTGGGATTCTCAAGACCCTCGAACCTGAAACCCTACAAGACTGAATCGTTTAACCATGTAATTTCCGTGTTATCGGGGCAGTGCATTAATATAGGGGCCTTAATAATAAAACAATTACCTGTACCAGTTTGGGGTTCCTTATTATAACTATAGCATAATGGGCCCCCAAACCCTATTCTAATTATTAAGACCGCGAATATAGAACCCTGCTATAGATACATTATAGGTCCCCTTCTAAGGAACCCTTTAAAGGAACCCCTATTCTAATCACTAAGGCCCCTATATTACGCCTCAACCTTTCCTCCACCGGTGCCTCAAACTTGAAGGGTTCGGGGTTTCGGGCTTTGGGGCTTCCTCGGGAGTTTTGGGGCTGGGGTTTAGGGTTTAGGGTTTTAGGCTGTAGTGTTTAATCTGCTTAGGCTTCCTGAACAGAACAATACCATAATATACCCCACAACCCAGGCCTGTATAGTTGGCCTAAGGCCCTAGACATTGAAACCCTCAAACCCTAAACCTTAAACCCTGTACCCTAATCCCTCAACCCTAAGCCCTAAACCCTGTACTACCCTAAACCCTAAACCCCTAGACCCTACCCAAGTTGCAAGGAACTCTCTCTTGGTTGCGCCGATGCCGACGGCCAGCACGGCCCAGATCTTGGGCAACAACGAATCCTTCGAGCAGCTTGGATCGGCCTAAACCCTAAACCCTAAACCCTAAACCCTAAACCCTAAACCCTAAACCTAAACCCTAAACCCTAAACCCTAAACCCTAAACCCTAAACCCTAAACCCTAAACCTAAACCAATCGGGCTGAGGGTTTAAGGGCTCCTTTAAAGGAGTCTATAAGGGCTGCTATAAGGGTGCTTATGATCCTTAAATCCCCAAGTTAGGGGTTTAAGGGGTTCCTTAAGGGATCCTACGGGCATCGGAAGGTCCCTAAATGCCCGAGTTAGGGGTTTAGTGGGTTTTAGGGTTTTAGGGTTTAGGGTAGCACAGGGTTTAGGTTTTAGGGTTTAGGGTTTTAGGGTTTTAGGGTTTAGGGTTCAGGGTGTAGGGATCGGAAGATCCTTAATGTAGGGGCCTTAATGATTAGGCTTAGAGTTCAGTTTAGGGTTCCTTTAAAGGGGTCTATACCGGCTACTATAAGGGCTAGTATAAGGATTTATTGTAGGGGCCTTTAATAATTAGAATAGGGTTTTGGGAGTTCCTTATTCTAATTATAGTAACATATACCCCCAAACCCTATTCTAATTATTAAAGGCCACTACAGTAAATCCTCAAGTTAGGCGTTCGGCCTTTAGCAGGTTGTTTCTGCAGCACATCAGCAGCCTCCCCGTTTCGGGAAAGCTCAGTTGTCAGTTCCGGGCTGCGCATACCCGTCACTCGTCTTTCTCCAAGGATATCCAACAAGCTCAGAAAATCTTCGATAGCGTGGTCGTCCTGCAGAGCGGTTCCAGAAACCCAGAAAGCCCAACATCCCTTAATTAAGGAATATACCGGAATATACCTTAAATCATAATATGAAGCCCACTATGATTTACGGTGTATTCCTAAATTAAGGGGTATTGGGCTCTCTGGGAGCACGCAACACACCTAAAATGCAACCCCTGCAAGACGATGGGGAGACTTGGTTTCCTGGCTCGTGGTCTAAGCTGGGTTTAGGGTTTTAGGGTTTAGGCTTTCAGGGTTTAGGGTTTTAGGGTTTAGGGTTTCAGGGTTTAGGGTTTTAGGGTTTAGGGTTTAGGGAAACCCTAAACTCTAAAGTGCAGCCGCAAGTCAGACAGCCTAAATCCTGAAGCCCCAAACACTTGAACCTATAAACCACCCACGAGGGTCCACATATATTACCATTATGGAACTAGGTCCAACTAGGTCTGCAAAACCATAATAGGGATGGTTATTTGGAACCAAATTTCACAATGGTAGTGAATATGAACCGTTAGAGTGTTAGTTTCTCAAGCCCTGAATCCTTGAATCCCTAAACGTGTAAACCCGGAACTCTGAAATCCAGAATCCTTCAGCTTAAATCTCGAATCTCACTTACCCGCCTTTCAGTAGAAGTGCAGGACCTGCCCCCTGCTTCTAAGGCATGCTCAGACTGGACCATCATTTTTTGTCAGAGTTTGGGGCTTAAGGTTTAGGGAACCGTTTACATGTTCACGAGGGCCGCATCACCGGCACCCTTCTAACCCAAAACCCTAAAACCCTGAAACCCTAAACCGATGCCAATGCCCGATAAGCAGTAAAACTTCATCTAACCCGAAGGACCAAATGACCCTTAAAAGTAGGGGCCCTATACCCATATACTATGAATCCCTATATGGTATATGAACCTTAAACCCTTTTAGGGTTCATTTCGTCCTTAAGGTAACCCGAAGCTACCAACCTAAAGCCTTAAGCCTGAGGTCTTAACCTAGACTCTAAGCCTTAAGGCCCTAAATCCTAAACCCCCATCCCTAAACCCATCTAAACCCAACTGCCCAAGCCGAAACTCTGAAGACAGGAAGCCCCATGTCTCGGAGGAGTAGGGGTTTAGGGTTTAGGGTTTAGGGTTTATGGGTTTAGGGTTTATGGGTTTATGGGTTTCGGGTTTAGGGTTTATGGGTTTCGGGTTTCGGGTTTCGGTGTGGTTTCGGGTTAAACCCTACACCCAGGCCCTAAGCCCTAAACCGAGCGCACGGCTTGGGACCCAAGCCGGAAATCACGCGCTTAGAATGGATTCGGTCTACAATGATCGGTTTAGGGGCTTGGGTTTTGGATATATAAAGCCTGACGCCCAAACTTAAAAAGACCCTAAGCTAGGTTGGCCCTAAACCCCCGAAGCCCTAATCCCCTTAAGCCCTAAACCCTAAACCCTAAACCCACCCCAGAAAACCCTAAACCCCTGAACCCTAAGCCGTTTAGCACATTGAGGCCTTACACGCAGAACCTCTACGTGCGACGAACTTTGTCCGGAGAGTTTGCTGCTTGGCCTTGGTCCTGTAAGAGATTCAGAGGCTCCAATATTCCTTAATTAAGGATTATAATTTGAATTACAGTAGGATCCGAATCCCGAATACGATTGAAGGAATATTCCTAAATCAAGGGATATTGGAGTCTCTGGGTTCTGTAACCTAGGTTTAGGGTTTTTAGGGGTTTAGGGTTGAGGGTTTGGGGTTTAGGGTTCTTGTGTTTTGTTGGAGGTTTAGGTTTGGGGTTCCGAGGTGTTCGATGTTTTAGAGGTCCTTAATATTCTTAGGTTCCTGAGTAGTACGCTTTGCCCTTTTTTGTTTGGAGTCTCCTGATTACAACTGAATATTAGGAAAAGGTGTACCCTCATTATTAATTAAGCGGTTACTGACGAACCTGGGTATATGAGGGTTCTATGGGGTTCCGTCTAAACCTAAAGCCGTGAACCCTAAACCTCTCTTTCTTATGTATTTAAACCTACTTAGAGGTTCATGGGATTTAGTAACTGGGGTTATAATAAAGGTAACTACATTTATATGTACTTATAACCCCAATTAGGGTGCTTATAACTGTACTTACTAAGTCCCATGAACCTCCAAGTAAACCGTAAACCCTACACCACCACAGATCCCTTATAAAACCCTTCAAGGAACCCTATAAGGAACCCAGATCCCTTATAGAACCCTTTAAGGAACCCCTCAAGGAACCCTTTAAAGGGAAGGATTCGTGGTTTTTTAGCGTCTTCCAGGTTTTGCTTGCCAGGCCTCGGTTCAAGGGCTACTCTGCGGCCGTATCATATAGGGCCTCTGGGGCTGTATCATAAGGGTAGTTGTCAAAATTAAGGTCCCTTTTTGGGGGTTGGATCCTAGGGTTGGGGCTCCCAGAGCTTGGTAGGAATGTACAGTAGGTTTAGGGTTTAGGACCTACCTTAACCATGGATAACCTACCTTTTAGGGTTCCTTATTATGATTTCCTGATATAAGTTCTTAAAAAGGTAGGTTATTCAGGGTCAAGGTAAGCTCTAGGATTAATAAAATCTCGCTTCCTAATGTTGAGGGTTCCCGGGTGGGTGGTATTTTTCTAGGATCGCAACAGCTAGCTAGACTAGAAACTGCTCGATCCGGAGCTGCTGAACCCTAGACCCTAAAAAACCCTACACCCTGAACCCTAAGCAATAAAGCCCATACCCTAAACCCCTAAACCTTAGCTCCTAAACGCTGAACCCTAAACTAAACTCTACCTTAACCCTGAATAACCTGCCTTTTTAAGAACTTATATCAGGAAATCATAATAAGGAACCCTGAAAAGGTAGGTTAAGGTAACCCCTAAACCCTAAACCCCTGGATTCTCGGAGGTCACCGTGAACCGCCATCTGCTCAAAGACTTGATTAACAAGGGGCTCTGGACGGAGGCGCTGCTGGGGCTTAGGGTTTAGGGGTTCGAGGTTTAGGGTTGAGGGGTTTAGGGGTTTAGGGTTTACCGGTTCAAGGGTTTAGGGTTTAGGGGTTCTTTATAAAAAAAGAGAAAACCGCCCAGGATTCCTTAAGGGTGTTCTATAAGGGGTTCAGGACTCAAGGTTTGGGGATTCCGGATTTCGGGGGTTCTCTGTTTCGGGGTTTTGGTGGTTTGGTGGCCGCCAGACGGTTTCGGGTTTAGGGTTTAGGGTTTAGGGTTGTGAGGGCATTAGGGGCACTTAGAAATAACTTTTAGTTTTTGGTTCCTGTAATCCCTCAGAAACAGCTTATAATTTTTGCTAGGGGTCTAAGTTCAGTATCGGAATGTATTCTGCCCCGGTGCCAAGCCCTGTAAAGATAGGTAACCATTCACAACGCTCGAAGAAAAGCCTAAATGCAAAACCCCGAGCCCTAAAGACCGCCAACCCCAAATCCACACTCCAAAGCCTCAAATATGCTTAATTCACAATGTTCCTTCAAGCAATTCGCAAGCTCTATATACTCATCAAGGAACATTCCTTAGTTAAAGCTGACAAACAGCCCAACAAGTTTTCGATAGAACCGGCTGGAACCTCATAAGCCGTGTGTCCTATACTCCTGCATAAAACCTTGCAAACATCCGTGAGCCGTAAACCCGAAACCCTAAACCCTACAGCAAGACCCAACAGAACTGGTACTCTCCCACCCAGAGGCTGCAATATCCTTTCAATTAAGGAATACACCTTACATCATATCAGGGATCCTACTATAATTTAAGGGTGTAGGGTTTAGGGTTTAGGTTTAGGGTTCAGGGTTTAGGGTTTAGGGAGGTGTATTCCTTAATCAAGGGATATTGGAGCCTCTGGGTAGTCAAGGGGCTGTGGAGGAGCTCCGCACGCAACTTATCGCGCACAACGGCAGCGTGCAACGGCTAGACCTCCCCCAGGAGTCACAGGGCTCGGTGTGTGGGGTTCAGGGTTTATCGTTCACAGGGCTGGGGTTTAAGGTAGAGAGGGCTTGGAGTTTAGGGTTTGGAGGTTTAGGGTTTGGGGTTTGGGCTTCAGGGGTTACTATAAGCGTATCAGTACACGGTTCCCTTGAGGGTTTATATTGGCTCTAAGCGGAGTTCTGTGCTGAGGGTTTAGGGTTATAGGTTTGGCATGTGTACCGTAGGGGCCTTATTAGTTTGCACAGAGTTCTCGGGCCTATGATAGTATGTCTACGCAGGAACTATGTCATGAAGGGATATTGTTACCATTTCACGACCCCTGCATTCGAGCTGCAGGCAGAAGTCGGGTTCTGGAGGGTTGGAAGGGACTGGGTTCTGGAGTACCATACTTGAATACATTTTTTCGGTACCTGTTCCTTTAAGGAACCATTATGAAATAAAAGTCTATACTTTTTTCTCCCTGGTTACTTCAAAGTCCAGGGGATCATAGAAGGTCGTTGCGGAGGCTTTTGGACTTGCAGGCTATCTTTGGGGCGTTGAGGGTTTAGCGGCTCCGGAGCTACTGTGATTAATGCTATAATGTTGTTATTCCTACTCGGTTTAGGGTTTAGGGTTTAGGGCCTACTACTGGTATTCGTGTTTTTGCTATCATTACGGGGTGTAGGGAAGACGTCTGGTCAGGTTGCCACAAAGCCCCTGCGAAGCTTAAGCCGTCTCTGCTTCTGCCTAGGCATCAGTTTTTGCAAGACCGGATCCAAAACGCCCTAAACCCTAAACCCTAAACCCCTAAAGGGTTTAGGGTTTAAGGTTTATCCGTACAGGCCGATTAAGAACATCATCTTCACCTCTGTCTGGTTGGTTCCCTGTACCAAGCCCTGTAAAGCCTGCATCGCAGCCGAGAGGCTCTCTACACACCAAAACCCGAAACTGCCTTAAACCTCAAACCCTGAACCCTAGGCCCTCAATGCACAGAAGCTGCAATCCCAAGACCGCATGGGCAGAGAATACCCCGAATATTTATTCGTATCCCCTTAGACCGCCCTCATGGGGTGCAGGGTTTAGGGCTTATGGTTTCTAAATAACTATACAATAATATCACTCTTGAGTCCTGACGGGCTGGAGTTTAACAAACCCATGCAAGCTTTGGGGTTATATAAGAGGTTCGGGCAGAAATCTACCCCTGAGCCGACAATTCCCAGGGAAGAAGCCTCATTCTCAAGCCTCCTGAGACGAGGTAATGCAGGGTCCGCAATGTTTGAAAATTGGTTCGGGGTTCCTTTTGCGTATACTTACAATGAGGAACCCAAAGGAACACTATTGGTAAGCATTTAGGTTTCTACAGAAGCCCCCAACCCCCCGCATTTCATCCACAAGTTGCCGAAGGACATGAAAGACTTGTACAAGACGGTGCCTTTGTCTCTCCATGGTGGGGCATGCGGCATAGGTGTCTCCACAGCTCTAGGCTCTAGGCCTTTAACCCTAAACCCTAAACCCAAAACCCCTAAACCCTAAACCCTAAACCCTAGATTCTAAAGCAGGGTGGAAGGATCTGGGCCTGAGCCCTAGACCCCAAACCCTGCACTACCAAGGCACCACCACCTTGGGTCCCTCACCGCCCCACTCCCTGCCTGAACCCGGCACCCAACCACCTTCAAAGAGCTTTTGGGGTGTTTGAGGATGAGAGGGGCGAGGTGTGCTGATCGCTAAGGCCTGCGGTCTTGCCGGATTCTGAACCAAACAACATGAATCCTCAAGGCGTTTGGGTTAAGATCGTCTAGTGCGGATCCCCAAAGCCCACGCTGGAATCCAAATTTTGATTTCGGCAGTTGCTTCAAGCCTCATGCATGGTCATTAGTAGAATGCAGTCAGTCTCTCACAAGTTGGGCTTAGGGTTTCGGGTTTCGTCAACAGGTGCAGTCTTACATAGAGAAACAGTCAATCATGGTAGCTGTGGCCTTACGCAGAACTGCCAATCAGCTCGTCAGCCTTCTGCTAAGTCTGGAACCCTGCAGCCACATAAACACCCTATAAAACCCATACAAAGCCCCCGAAGCTTAAACCCTGTACACGTTCAACCCGTTACACCATACGGGTGCCTTCTAAAGCCCATCGAAAACCCTATAAACCCTATAAGCCCTAAGGTTTGAATCCCTAAACCTAAACCCTAAGCCTTAAACTTCTGAAATGTTAGGTCTGGGAAATCCGGCAGAAGCGGGTTCTCGACCTGGCTGCGGACCGAGGCGCCCAGAGGAAGAAGGGGGTGCTTCGAGTTTCAGGGTTTCTGGGTTCTGGATTACCATACTTGATTGCTTTCTTAGGCACCTGCCCCTTAAAGGAGCTAATAGTTATGAAGTAAAAGTCTAAAAGAGAAGACCTGCTGTTTGCTTTAATGCTTTTTTGGGCACCTGCTCCTTGAAGGAACCCATATGACATCGACGCTTATGCTTTTTCTCCTTGTGTTGCTTCAAAGTCCAGGATGTGGGTTTTTAGGTCAAGACTTTAGGGTTTGGGGTTTAGGGTTTAGGGTTTGGGGAAAATGGTTTTAGGGTTTTTTGCGGGTTTAGGGTTCAGGGTTTAGGGTTTAGGGCCACGAGGTTTTCAGGGTTTAGGAGGTCCTTATATCATCTTACAGTGTGCTGTTACTCCATATGATATTGTAGTATGTTGTGAAAATCTTAAACCCTTACAGTCTAGGGTTTGCCCCCCAGGGTATGCCAGCTCCAAACCTTTAGATTCCCACCCTAATCCCTACGTCACTTGGAGGCTCATGGGACGTAGTTATCTTTTTACAACCGAGACATGCTTAAAACCATAGCAATGGTTATCGTGTTGTTCTTTTGTTTTGGTTACGCCCCTGCCTCATTTTTAACCCTAGCTACTAAGTCCCATGAATTCTTAAGTAAGCTTGAAAAGCCTGGCAGATCCAAGCCTCTGACCACGCCCTTGCTGCTATTGTGGACGATGGATCGGCTTGCCGGTACTACTACTACTACTACTACAAGTACAACTACAACTACAACTACAACTACAACTACTACTACTGCTGCTGCTGCTCCTGCTACTGCTACTGCTACTGCTACTGCTACTGCTACTGCTACTGCTACTGCTACTGCTACTACTACTGCTACTACTACTGCTACTACTACTACTACTACTCCTGCTGCTACTCCTGCTGCTGCTACTACTACTGCTACTGCTACTGCTACTACTACTACTACTACTCCTGCTGCTACTCCTGCTGCTACTTCTACTACTACTACTACTACTGCTACTGCTACTGCTACTGGTACTACTACTACTACTACAACTACTACTACTACTACTACTCCTGCTACTGCCACTGCTACTGCTACAGCTACTGCTACTACTACTGCTTACTACTACCACTACTACCACTACTACTACTACTACTACTACTACTACGACTACTACGACTACTACGACGATTACTACTACTACTGCTACTACAGGCTCAGTCTTTGACTTCCGTTAAGTTCGTCATATCCGTCGTCGTGATCCTCATCGTCGCCATCATCCTCATCATCCTCCTCATCATCATCATCACCGTCGTCATCACCGTCGTCATCGCTGTTCGCGCTGTGCCCAAGAGATAATGGTTTACACATGCTTACATTGCTGTTTATCTGTACCGTTATACTGCTGAACTGCTGGCTGCATGACACGTAAGTTGTCCAACACGACACTATACTGGGCTTATTGTCAAACAACCTTTGGTACTATGTTGCTCGGCAGATACGCCAAGGTGCCTACATCGATCAGTCGCAGTCGCTGAACATCCACATGATGGACCCTTGGCCGAAATGGTGAGACCAAGACCCAGACCGCAAGCCGAAACGATGAGTTCTGACGCCTGAAACTGCAAATGCTCATCCATCACCCCTCCCCTTCCCATGTGGGAGTTTCCGAAAATAAGGGACCCCAATATAGCACCCTAAATAGCGGGACCCTTATTACAAGGACCCCAAAACAAGGTACCCCCCACCCCCCCCCCCAATTTTCGGAAACTCCAAACCCTTATAGAACCCCTTTAAAGGAACCCTGATAGTACCCTTATAGTAACCCTTTAAAGGAAATCTAAGGCACCCCTAATTTTCGGAAAATCCCATGTGAGTCCCTGTTGCACATAGGCCAAGAAACCCGGGACTGGTCGGGTTCAGGGGTTAGGGTTTAGGGTTTAGGTTTCAGGGTTTAGGGTTCAGGGTTTAGGGTTCAGGGTTTAGGGTTTAGGGTTTAGGGTTCAGGGTTTAGGGTTCAGGGTTTAGGGTTTAGGGTTTAGGGTTCAGGGTTGAGGGTTTAGGGTTTAGGGTTCAGGGTGTGTAGACAGTGTGCGCGCGGTGGGTGCGCTTCTTTAGAAAGGGGGCACTTATCGCGCGCTTGCGTCAGCATGTAGTCCCGCCCCAACCACCCCAACTATTCTCAATTAGGGTTTAGGGTTCACCCCCCAAACCCCCCTCAAGGGGGGCTTTCTTGCTCTCTGCT
>BGNK01000838.1:136348-162810 GCA_003297005.1 Symbiodinium sp. clade A Y106
GGGGCAGGGGCAGGGGCAGGGCAGGGCAGGGGCAGCAGGGTAAGGCACACGGGCAGCCTGGAATTCGCCAGCCTGGGGCCCCAGAATTCTTGGGGGTACCCCCCAGACCCCCCAAAAAAACACAGACGGTCGTGGGTTTGGGGTTCTTCTTTATTGCCTAACGTTCAGGGTTTAGGGTTTAGGGTTCAGGGTTGAGGGTTTAGGGTTGAGGGTTTAGGGTTTAGGGCGTTCAGTCTTTAAACGTGCCCACAAGTTTCCAACCTGAGCCGCAGGACTTTGATGCGATGACCACTGCAGGGCTTCGAGGCTAAACTCAATCCCGAACGCCCCATTATTTCACGGTTGTTACAGAAGCCGCTTGTTACAACCATTTTCTTTGAGAGGGATCCTACTGTAAGGGCACCCTGACCTTACATCCCAAACTCCTACCAACATCTTGCGAATTCTTGCAAAATGCTGGCTCAGAAGGGTCAGCTGAGCTTGATTCTCGAGCAGACGTCACCACCCCTGATCCCTAAATCCTGAACCGAATTCTGGTGCTCCGAGTGATTGTCGCGCCGGGGTGCCAGAACAGGTCCTGCCCACTCCAATCTCATACGTTTAGGGTTTCGGGTTTAGGCTGGCTTTTCAGTCTTCTTGGGTGCTGTCCGAAGTGGAAGCATTGATTCTTCGGGCACAGAGGGCCCTTGGAGCTACCAAAGGTCGGCTGGTTGACTCATCCGGAAGTATTCTGGATGCCTGCGCACTGATAAGGGACACCCTGGTGCAAAACGGTGACTCACTGAACCTGCAAATCAGCCCAGTTCATGTATGTAGCACAGAAGCTTTTGCAGCCATACTTGGAGATGCATGCGTGGTGACCTCAGGTTTTTCTGAGTATGGTGGTGACAGTAGTGCTGTGCAGAACCAGCTAAAGAACGTACAGCAGATACATGCCTCCGCTGCGCTTTTGCTGCCGTTCTTGCTGAAGGGAACGTCGTGACCTGGGGGCATGCTACCTTTGGTTGCAAGAGTGAGGCTGTGCAGCATCAGCTGAAAGCCGTGCAACAGATTTAAGCTTCTCGCGTCTCTTTTGCCGCCATTGTTTTCAATGGATCCGTCGTGACCTGGGGTGATGAAAGGAACGGTGGCGACAGTAGTGCTGTGCAGGCCCAGCTGAAGAATGTGCGGCAGATCCAATCCACTGACCACGCTTTTGCTGCTATTCTTGTCGACGGATCGGTCGTGACCTGGGGTCTACCTGCCTTCGGTGGCGACAGCAGTGCCGTGCAGGATCAGCTGAAGCATGTGCAGCAGATCCAGGCTTCGAGCAGGACTTTTGCCGCCCTTCTTGACGATGGATCGGTTGTGGCCTGGGGTGGAACTTTCTCCGATGACATTGCGCTGCAGGATCAGCTGAAGAATGTGCGGCAGATCCAAGCCACTGGCCGCGCTTTTGCTGCCATTCTTTGCGGTGGATCTGTCGTGACTTGGGGTTCTGCTGGCAACGGTGGTAGCAGTAGCGCTGTGCAAGATCAGCTGAAGAATGTGCAGCAAGTCCAAGCCACTGCCCGCGCTTTTGCTGCCATTCTGGGCGACGGATCGGTCGTGAGTTGGGGTGATGCTGACTTTGGTGGTGACAGTAATGCTGTGCAGGATCAGCTGAAGAATGTGCAGCAGATCCAAGCCGCTCACTTCGCGTGTGCTGCCACTTTGGTGGTGACAGTAGTGATGTGCAGGGACAGCTGAAAAACGTGCAGCAGATCCAGGCCACTGACATTGCTTTTGCTGCCATTCTGGGCGACGGATCGGTCGTGACTTGGGGTGATGCTGAAGGCGGTGGTGGCTGCAGTGCGGTACAGGAACAGCTGAAGAATGGGCAACAGATTCAAGCCACTAACCATGCTTTTTTCTGCCGTTCACGGTGATGGATCTGTCGTCACCTGGGGGTGGGGACAGCCTGAGCCTGGCAAGTTTCTGAAGACCTCGTAGCCTAAAAGCACACCGTGCTAGCGGGGGGGGGGGGGGGGGGGGGGGAANGGGGGGGGAGGAGGGTAAATGATTACCAATACTACCTTGGGGGTTCCTTATTATAAGTACAGTACTATGGGCCCCGAAACCCTGTTCTGATTATTAAGGCCCCTAAAGTAAACTTAACCAAGAGTTTCAGGGCCTAGACTGCCAAGACTAAACTTTACACGCTGAAACTTGGAACTCTGTACTAACCGCATAGTTCAAGGATTTACATCAGGCTGCAAACGTGAAAACCTGCATCTACGCTGACCGAGAATGCCGAAATCCGATATAAGGAGGCCACATGCAATGCCTGTGACTGCTCTAAAGTAGCAGCGTGCTTAAGGGTTCCCTGAATGAAGTAGAGTATACCATAGTGTACCCCGAAACCCTATTGCAAATTCTATAGGTCCCCTGTATTTTCGCGATGCCGTACATATCCTGAGAGCGCTCAAGAATGCAATCAACATTGGTGCTCCCTACACCCTGAACCCCTTAAACCCAAAACCCAGAACCCTCACTCCCGATTCCCAGAACTACGAAGCCTCACCCTAAACCCTAATCCCATAATAAAGGGGCCTTAATAATTTTAATAGTGTTTTGGGGCATCTTACACTATAGTGATAATAAGGAACTTAACAGTGTTTGTCATTATTTCGTGTCCCATACTAGACCCGGAACCCCTAAGCCAGAACCTTAAAACCCCAACATGGCTTGACCCCTTCCGATATCCTAGGACTGCACCACCGCTAAGCTGTCGTCCATGCATTTCCACGGCTGGCGCCGCGCCTGTCCAGATGACCCTTTAAGGGTGCCGTTAAGGTATAAGGTTTTAGGACTATTTGGTTCCTTCAAGGTACAGGGTTTAAGGATCACTTTCAGGGTTCCTTTACGGTATGCGGTTCGGGTTTTGAGTCTAGAGTTTAGGGATTAGGATTACTTTAAGGGTCCGTTTAAGGGTTTCTTCAAAAGCACTATAAGCATTCAGAACAGGGTTTGCTTAGGGGTTTGAGGGTTTGGGTTTGGGGCTTAGGGCTGTAGGGTTTAAGAGGTTAAGGGGTTCAGGGGGTTTAGAGTCTTAGGGCTTTTAGGGTTAGAGCATTTTGGGGTTGAGGGGCTTAGGTTTGAGGGATTAGGGTGTAGGGTCTCAACACCCGAATTTGAGCAATCCCTAAACTTTACTAAACCCTACGCCCCTGCGAGCTGGGTGTAGGGTTTAAAGGCTTAGGATTTGGGGTTTAGGGTTTAGGGGTTCAGGGGTTTTGCTATTGAGAGTAGGTTTCCAGGGTCCAAAGAGCAGGCAAATACATAGACCAGGTGTGGGCAGCGATCCCTACCATCTTCTTTTCTATCTGTCAGCCCTAATGCTAATAACTTCCTGAGTATCCTTCAGCCGCTGTCACAATGCTCGTCTTAAACCCTAAACCCTAAACCGTCCTAAACCTTCAACCTGAACTCCCTAAATCTTAAGCCCTAAGGCCAGGTGGGTGCTGATTCGTAACGATACTACTACAGGGGCTGAAAATCAAGGAATCTCCCCTGCAAGAACCGAGACCCCGAAACTTAAATTCCAATCGCAAACACCTCATACCCCAGAGTTTTACATCTAAGGCCTGCGCCCATATTTGGGGATGCGAGAAAACGGGTTCAGTGTTGAGGGTCTAGTTGTTAGGGTTTACGGTTCAGGCAATCCGGCCTCAAGACGGGCATGTACTACTTGCGCACGACGCTTGGCTCCTTGCGTTGGTACATAGTTCTGTGCTGTACCAATTGTGCCGAGATTGTTAAAGAAGAGCTTTAACAGCTGCAAGTCTTGCATTTAATTATGTAACCCAACCTTTACCTAAAAATCCCTAAGTCCTCCCTCAACCCTAAAACCCCTGTTATAGAACCCTAGCAGAGACCATATGGATCTCCTAAAGGCAAAACCTATGCAAGCCCTGAAACCCTACGCCCTGAACCGTGAACGCCTTACCCTACCCCTAAACCCTAAACCCTAAACCTGGTAATGCTGCAACCTGAGCCCTGAACTTACAGCCTTGAAACGAACCCTTACAAACCTCAAAGCCATCCCCCAAAACGAAAGACTGAACCCTAAACCCCTTTCCTACAAAGGCCAGCCGGGCCCGCGATATGGGATTTTTTCAAAACGTTCGGGGATTGGGAACTTAACGAATACATGCCCCTGTTTTACTTCGCCCAACCCCCCTGAGCCCCAAACTACCCAACCCTCCCCCTAAACCCTAAACCCTAAACCCTAAACCCTAAAGCCAACCCTCCGTCAAGATCGCATCTTCCCAAGAAGGAATGTACAAAAATTGGACTCCCAGCCTTGAGCCCTCAGCCGTAAGCCCTAGAAGGGTTTAGGGTTTGCAGGTTTAGGGTTTAGGGTTTAGGGTTTAGGGTTTGCAGGTTTAGGGTTCTGGGGTTCAGGGTTTAGTTGGGTCATAGCTACTTAGTAGCTGAGTGGATACACTTTACACATTTTGGGAGAATATTACCCACTATAAAACTGAAAGAGTACACTTTTTGGGGCTTATGAACTCAGCAACTAGTTCTAACCATACGTATAGTTACCACATTTTGACCCTAAACCCTAAACCCTAAACCCTAAACCCCAAACCCTAAACCCTAAACCCTAAGTCCCATGCCAAGTACAACAGAGCTTCCCAACCTTCGGGGTTCAGGGGTGTAGGTAAAAGAAAGAAAGGGATCCCTAAGGGCTCCTTTAAGGGATCTATAAGGGATCTATAATTAAGGGATACTTAGGGGTTTAGGGTTTAGGGGACTCCAATTTAAGAGATCTATAAGGGGATCTATAGGGTTTAGGGTTTAGTGGACTCCAATATCCCTTAATTAAGGGATACTTAGGGTTCCTTTAAGGTTCCTTTAAGGGATCTATAGGGTTTAGGGTTTAGGGGCCTCAATAAAGGCTCCTATATTAGGGTTTACGGGCTTAGTCGTTTAGGCTCTGGATGCTCAGGGGTTGATTCAGGTGTTTCGTGTTTCGGGGTTCATTCAGAGGTTTGGGGGTTTACGGGTTTAGATTTGTAGGGTTTAGAGTTGATTTAGCCTGCTCTACAGAGGTCACACTTTGAGGAGGCGAAATGTTGCAGATCCCGCGACTACAAGAGCCGTCCCTGGCAGATCGGCTTACACCCCAAACTATGTTATAAACCCGAAACCTAAACCCTAAACCCTAAACCCTAAACCCCAAACTTAAACCCTGGAGTGCAAGAAGGCAAGGCTTGAAGTTTTTGAAGCAACGCCTCAAGGATCTTCGCCGGAAGGGCGTTTTGTGCCTAAACCCAAAACCCTAAACCCAAAACCCTAAACCCTAAACCCAAAACCCTAAACCCCAAATGATGGTCTACCATTATCAATGAGCGCTCCACCGGCACCCGTGCTTTGAGCAGCCTAAGGGCTTGGACAGTGTGGTGCGGTGCTTCCAGGGAACTGTCATTCGCTTGAGCTTCGCAAAACGGCTGGTTATCCAGCTGACCACTCGGAGTGAAAGCCAAATTCGAATTCAATGTGTACCCCTCTTGACACGCTAGGGAAGCCCACGCAAAATGCAGAGTTTAGGGGTTTAAGGTTTAGGGTTTTAAGTTTTACCCTAAACCCTAAACCCTAAACCTTTAAACCCTAAACCCTAAACCTTAGGGTTTAGGGTTTAAAAAGGGGCCTTCCTTGAGTAATGTAGGAACCTGATTAAGAAACCCTGGCCCTATAACCCCTATATATTCGGATCCATATTAAGAACCCAAGGTTTCGTAATCGGGTTCCTACATTATAGAACCCCTTATAGTGCCCTTATAGATCCCTTATAGTAATCCTTATAGGAACCCCTAAAGGAACCCTTAAAGGAACCCTAGAGCCCTTAGTCTTAAAACGGGGCCTTCTTTGAGTACGGTTCGCCTTCCGCTCCCAACCCGCCGCCCGATGCCTTCAGGGTCCTAGAGACTCCAATATCCCTTAATTACGGAATACTTGGAGTTCCTTTAAGGGATCTATAAGGGGATCTATAGGGTTTAGGGTTTAGGTGACTCCAATATCCCTTAATAATTAAGGGGTACTTAGGGTTCCTTTAAGGGATCTATAGGGTTTAGGGTTTAGGGGACTCCAATATCCCTTAATTAAGGGATACTTAGGGTTCCTTTAAGGTTCCTTTAAGGGATCTATAAGGGGATCTATAGGGTTTAGGGTTTAGGGGACTCCAATATCCCTTAATTAAGGGATACTTAGGGTTCCTTTAAGGGATCTAAAAGGGGATCTATAGGGTTTAGGGTTTAGGGTTTAGGGGACTCCAATATCCCTTAATTAAGGAATATACCTTAAACCATATCAGGGATCCTACTATAATTTAGGATATATTCCTTAATTAAAGGATACTGTAGTCTCTGGGGCTTTCGCACAGCCTAGCCACTTCCAGTCTTGATCGCAGCTTTGGGGTTTCAGGTTAAGGTTTAGGGTTTAGGGTTGAGGGTTAAGGGTTTAGGGTTGAGGGCTTAGGGTTTAGGGTTAGGGTTGTGGTACCTATGACCTGAAAAAGTTCAAGGATGAAAAAGTTCAAGGCTTCGGGTACCTATGGCCTATAAGGTTTAGGGTCTCTGTACTTATGACCCGTACGCAAAGCCAGAATAGAAAATGTAAGGTAACGGGGTTCTACTTTATGACCTAAACATCCAACAAGGGGGTGCCTGCGAACAAAGTTTGATACCTGCCCCATGAATCCGTGCGTACCAGGAAGGCGGCGGCAGATGCTATCAAATTCACTGTGGATGTCCGTCAGGCTCGCGCACAGCTGCCAAGGAGTAAGAGTAAGGGCTCGCGGTCCTAAACCCTGCACCCTAAGCCCTGTACCCCACACCGTGGAGCTTTAGTCATCACCAGCATCCACCCCCAAGCCTCAAAGCCGAAATCTCCGACCTAAAGCTGTGAAGCAAGGCCCTCATCCCTGCACCCCAAAACGTGAACCTTAATACTAATACTGGCTACGCGGCTACGTGATAGTTTCTCAGGATTTCTAACATGAGTCGTTATTCATGATCTAGGTCTGGACCAGCCCGGACCCCTCAAGCCTCAACTCTAAACCTAAACCCTAAACTGGCCCTAAACCCTGAACACTCTCGTTGCAGAAATCTCATGGAGCCGAGCTCTTACCCAGAGGCTCCGATATCCCTTAATCAAGGAATATACTTTAGTTCATATTAGGGATCCTACTATAGTTTTTTAAATCAGGTATATTTCTTAATTAAAGGATATTGGAGCCTCTGGGTACAGAACCCTTAGCCCCCAGCCTATTTCGGGTCCTGGGGTTTAGGGTTGCCCTAAACTGGGCTTTGGAGTACCATAGTTTATTACTTTTTTCTTAAAGGAGCCATTATGAAATAAAAGTTTATACTTTTTTCTCCCTGGTTACTTAAAAGCCCAGTAAATCCGTACAGCCCGTCACAGAACGCTTAAAGGAGCCCCTATAGAACCTGTAAACCCTGAACCTATCGCCTCCTCAGGATGTTTTTCCTTTAAAAGGATCCTTAAGGGTTCCTTTAAGGGTTCCCATAAGGGATCTATAGGGTTTAGGTTTTAGGGTTTGATATAGGGGCCTCAGTAGTGGCCTACACTCATTTTGGTCAAAAAAGACACAACAGAATATTAAACATAGTACCTTTATTATTTCGGTTCTAAGAGGGGTATAGAAATCTCTATAAAGACACGGTTGTAAGTTTTCCGGGAGCTTTGATGCCCGCCACAGGTGAAGAAGGCGGTGGATTGCTCCCGGGCCACAACAATCAGGGTTAAGGGTTTCAGAGTGTCTCAGAGGCTTATGTTGGGGTCCTTCTGGGTGGTTGTCAAAATTATGGTCCCTTTTTGGGGCCCTATTATAATACGGCACCTGTTAATTTTAGGGTACCCAAAAAGGGACCTTAATTTTGACAACTACCCATATATGGTTTGAGGGGCTTTTCTTAATAGAGCGATAAAGGGTTTTATAGGTCTTTAACGCGGGGGCCTGCGCAGGTCGTGTTGCCATTCCTCGAGATTCCTGATGTAATAACGGTAGAACCATTGGCTTCAGGACATATGGGTGGTTGTCAAAATTATGGCCCCTTTTTGTGTACCCTAAATAGCAGGTGCCGTACTATAATAAGGACCCAAAAGGGACCATCATTTTGACAACCACCCATATGGTGTGCCAGGTCCCTTATTTCCTTAACTTCACACACTCTTGTAAACTCTGAGCCCTGAACCCTAGCCCTAACCTAAACCCTCAACCCTACTTAAAGGTTCATCGGACTTGGTAACTAGGGTTACTTATAACTAAGGCAACCATACTTATGCTTATTTAAAGCCCCCAATTAAGGAAGTTATAACCTTCCATACTAAGTCCAGTGATCCTTCAACTGGGTTCTGGAGTACCATACTTGAATAATTTGTTTTGGTACCTGTTCCTTTAAGGAACCATTATGAAATAAAGTCTATACTTTTTCTCCCTGATTACTTCAAAGTCCAGTCAAGTAGCCCTAACCCCCAAACCCCCAAACCCCCAAACCCCTAAACCCCTAAACCCTAAACCCTCAACCCCTAAACCCTAAACCCCTGAACCCTAAACCCGAAAACCCCACAGCTCAGGTGGTAAGCCGAAAGACATGGGATCCAGCACCGATACCTGCGCCTCGGACGGCTACGCGTCCAAGACAGACACGGAGCAAGAGCAGGAGTGCTTTTTACATGAGCTCCTGCAAAAGACTCTTGGCACTTGTGCCTGAATAATTGGGAGAGGGCTTTAGGGATAAAAGATAACTGGAGATGGAATATGAAAATAGAAACAATCATAAATATAAAAAGAATATGCATAATAGTGATATCGCTATTAGTATGAATATCAATGTTCACATTAATAAGGGACCCTGATGCGTAGGTTTGGGTCTGGGACTTGGTGCTCCACAAGGTTTCTGGTGGGCTTTGTGGCTTGGGGATCCTATGGGTGTTCAACTGGGCTTTGGAGTACCATACTTTAATCCTTTTTTCTTAAAGGAACCATTATGAACCCTAAACCCTAAACCGATCAGGCTGATGGTTTGAGCGTTTAGAGGCATTGCAGGGGATCTTGTGGGGGGTGCAAGGCGAAGAGAGATGCTGAGCCTGAAGAAGCGCTTGAGCTTCAGGAGTGCTTTACTTTTAATTTGTGTGGCTGGGTGGGCGTGTTTTTGGTTTTAGCCACGCTGACCTACTCAATCTACTCGCACCCAGCCAGCCCTGCAATCCACCACACCCTGTATAAACCTTCGGGCCTTCACACCCTCAACCCCCTAACGCCCATGCAAAACCTGAACCAGCAACCACTAAAGCTTCAACTGTATAAGACCTCCATTTTTTAACATGTCAGCACAACTCTCAAATCCGCAATCCTGAAGCTTAAACCTAGGACCCAGAGTAGGCCCTTATTTCCCTTTTTTAGGGTTTAGGTTCCCTTATAACCCCCTTTAAACCAAAAAGGGCACCCTTTTTATTCCTAGGTTACTCTTACCTTAAACTACCAAACCCTACTTTTTTGTAGGTTCTTATTATTACAAAACCTAATAAGGAATTCACAGGGTTAAGGTAGGTCTAGTGAAGCTTAAACCGCGAAGCCCCTAACATCCTCGGACCAACAGTCCTCAAAACCCGTTTCAAGGCCTTTCAAAACACGCTCAAGAAACCCAACCTTAACCTGCCGAAACCTAACTTTTTGTAGGGTCGCTACAAATTCCTTATTAGGGTTTGTAATAAGAACCTACAAAAAAGTAGGGTTTGGCAGTTTCAGGTATATCCTAAACCTTCAAAGCCCAAACCCGAAGCCCTAACCCCCACAAACTACGCCCTAGACTCTAAAACTCGCTCGCTCAATTCACGGTTTAGGGTTGAGGGTTTAGGGCATTGCGGTCCATGGGTTCCGGAGCGGCCAAGAAGCATGCAGCCCAAAAGCAAAGTGCGCTATGCACAAACACGGGCAAGTGAAAACACAACCGCAGCAACATCCTAGGACCCAGAGTGGGCCCATATTCCCTTTTTTTGGGTTTAGGTTCCCTTATAACCCCCTTTAAACCAAAAAGGGCACCCTTGTTATTCCTAGGTTACTCTCAGGTCTAGTATCTGCGAGAGGGAAAAACGCAACCAGGAGGCCGCGGAGTGAAACTCAGCACACCCTCAACCCTAAACCCTAATTACACCCCTAAACCCTATAAATCCTAAACCTAGACGATTAATCCTAAACCGAAACCTTAATTACGCCCTAAACCTTAAATCCTAAACCCTCATTACACCCTAAACCCTAAATCCTAAACCTAGACGATTAACCCTAAACCGAAACCCTTAATTTCACCCTCAACCTTAAATCCTAAACCCTAATTACACCCTAACACGATTAACCCTAAACCGAAACCCTTAATTACACCCTAAACCTTAAATCCTAAACCCTAATTACACCCTAAACCCTAAATCGCTTAGTCCTAAACCGAAACCTTAGTTCAGGAGGCCATTCGCCGCCTGAAAGATGCGGCTCCCCAGTTCTCCTGTGTGGGTTGCAGTGCCTGAGGCGGGAGGATTGCCAGGTTCCAGGTTCCTGAGTGGTACCCTTTTGCCCTTTTTATTTTCGGGTCCCCGAATAGAACCGAATAGTAGGAAAACGGGTACCCTTATCAAAATTGGGTTACTCAGGAACCTAGGGTTTTTAGGGCTTAAGCAGGGTTACCCGAAACCCTAACTCAAGTGAGCAATAGCTGTAAACCCTCGCGCCTAAACCCTAACCGTTAACCCCCAAATGGTTTACTGGGTTCTGGAGTACCATACTTGAAAACTTGTTTTTGGTACCTGCTCCTTTAAGGAACCATTGTGAAATAAAAGTCTATACCTTTTTCTCCCTGGTTACTTCAAAGTCCAGTTTAGGGTTTACGCTTAAGGGCTGCCTTGCAGGGTTCTGTTGAGGCTTCCTTTCCCAAAGGCTCCATGGCACCCTTGTAGTATTTCAGCCTTAAGGTCTCTATACTGTATTGGGACCCCTTTAAGGCTTAAGTATCTACTATAAAGGTACCATGGACCCTTATACCCTAAAAGCCATAGAACCCTTTAAAGGAACCCTTATACCCTAACCCCCCCCCCCCCCCCAAAAAGGAACCCCCCCTTTCACAAAACGCCACCAAAGGCACCTCACCTTCACACACCAACCTTGCCTCAACACAAACCAACACACAAACACATAACGCGGGTTTTTTGTTTTTTTTTTGGTGGGAGAGAAAGTGGTTTGAAAAAGGAAGATATCATTTGGGGGGTTTCGAAAAAAGGGGGGTTTTTTTTTTGGGGGGGGGGGGGGTNTATATCCTAAAAAGGCCCCATGGCCCCTTATACCCAAAAACCCATAAAACCCTTAAAAGGAACCCCTTCCCCCTCCCCCCCCCCCCCCCAAAATAAGGTACCCCCAATTTTCGGAAACGCCCATATAGGTACTCTACGTTTCAGCATCACCTTGTCCTCAAAACTAACGAAACTCAAAACGCCCGGTTTAGGTTTTAGGGGTTTAGGGTTTAGGGCTCAGGGAAAGAATCCTGAATACCCAGATCTTCCAACATCGCGTCATCAAGAAATATACTGTAAACCATATTCGAGATCCTGCTTTGATTTTAGGGCGTGTTCCTTCAAAAAGGGATTTTGGAAGATCTGGGTAATTGCCAGAATGATCCTTTAGGGTTCCTCAGTAAAACCCTACTACAACAAACCGCCAAAACCCGAGTCTAATGATTAAGGTTCCTATTATATATTAGGCTGTCGAAGCGTCTTCGGGGTTTCGAGATACGGGCCACGGGTTAAAGTGTAAAGGGTTTAGGGCTTACCTGTATCCCCGAACCCTACAAAATAGTAGGTTATGACCCCTTAATCATAAGGTCTAACCCCTAAAACAGCAGGTTTTTGGATCCCCAGGTAGGGGTTTTAGGGCTTAGGATTAAGTGGTTTAGGGTTTAGCGTATTTCACGGCTTAGCTTCGGGTTTAGCTCCTGTCAGGTCCACCTCCAAGTAGCTTTTGTAGTATGCGTATTTGGGTTTCATTTATAGTGTTTCCTCATACAGCCCTTTGAAATCAAATGCTCTTCGTGGTTTAAGTATGGTTTCAAGCAAGGGTTTCTTGTTTTAGGATGCACCTGTAGCCCAAAAACCCTACAATGGTAGGTTATGACCCCTTAAAGAAGGAGCAGTACCGATCTAAGGCTAGAGGTTGCATATTCATGCAGGGGGGGCTTTCTTGTAGCTTGTTCTTGGGTTTAAGGGCTTAGGGTTTAGAGATTATAAATGTCCCAGGGTTTGCCGTGTTCCGGGATTAGCGTTGTGAGTTTGTTGTAGCTGCAACTCAGCAACACAGTTTTCTTTACTTCTTCAAAAACGGACCCTAGAATGTTGCGAGTGTCCGAATTGATAGTATTTCAGATAACTGGGTTCTGGAGTACCATACTTGAATACTTGTTTTTGGTACCTGTTCCTTTAAGGAACCATTATGAAACAAAAGTCTATACGTTTTTCTCCCTGGTTACTTCAAAGTCCAGACATATGCGAGTCACTAACCTCCTGACCTGTAACCCGTAGACTTCCGACCCGGAACTCAAAACTGAAGACCCTCAATTTAGCCTTCAAACCTTTCAACCCTAAAGTATGGGAGTTTCCGAAAATTTAAAATACCGTATTTTAGGGTCCTTATAATAAGGATCCTACTATTTAGGGTACTATATTAGGGTCCCCTATGATCGGAAACTCCTGTATACCGATGGTGTTTACGTTATCTTCTTCTAGTGGTGTATCATTTGTCTTTCTTTTTATATTTCAATCCAAATACTTGGTTTCTGGAATTATTATTTACTTCTTCTTAATGGGAACAGCATTTGTGGGTTATGTTTCACCTTTAGGACAAATGAGTTTATGAGGAGTTACAGTAATTTACGACCCTGTAAAGCCCTTCTAGCCCCAGGTCTAAAACACTGCAAAATCCTCCTGATGGGCCCTGTAAACCACGAACACCCTAAACTTTAAACCCCAGACCCTAAACCCTAAACCCCTAACCTAAACCCTACCTTAACCACAAATAACACATTTTTTAAGGACTTACATAAGGAAATCATAGCAAGGAGCCCTAAGTGGGAAGGTTTTGCAGGGTCCAGGCAACCCCCTAAACCCTAAACCCTAAACCCTAAACCCCAAAGAGCAGGTACACAGCTGGCACTGTTGGGGTCGTTTTTCTGCAAGGCGCCTTTTCTTCGTACTCCCGGGGCTCTGCGCTTCCATAGAATCGCTCAGAGGGGGTTCAGGAGTTAGGGTTAGGGTTAGTGTTTCGGGTTTGGGGTTTAGGGTTTGGGGTTTGGGATTTTGGGGTTGGGGTTAGGGGTTTGAGGGTACATGGAGCCTTTGGGTATGCAGGCCCCTGCAAGGTTTTGTGCTTAGAATTTTCCGGTGAGGGCTGGGAGCTTGGGATTCCAAGCAACGCCCTCCCTAAACTTATCATAAAGCCAAACCCTAAGCTCTTAAACCCCGACCTTAACCCCAAACAGCCTACCTTTTTAAGGAGTTATAGAAGGAAATCATAATAGGGGACCTTAGCAAAGAAGGTTTTATAGGGTCCAGGTAAAACCTAGACTGAAAACCCTAAGCCAAATCCCTAAACCCAAGACCCAAAACCCAAAACCCTCGATTGTGGTTTCCCACGGGATGGGCCGCCCACCAACCCGAAAGCTCAAAACCTTGAAAGCTGACGGCCGTGCGACCCTATACCTTGAAACCCGGCGGAAGAGCCTGAATAATCTAGGGGCCTTACTAATTACATATACTACTTTGCGGGGGGGGGCACCTCTTTCACTATAATTATAGCACACGATGCCCCAAAACTCTATTCTAATTATTAAGGCCCCTACAATACAGGGTTTCGGCGTGTGGCCTCTGGTCTTCGTCGATGCGTAGGCCCATCAAAGAATAAGACCGAACCCCTACACGCCGGGGCCACCAGCTCTTACTTCTATTCACCTTACATAAGTCCTAACCCTAACCCTTTAAGCCCAAAGCCCAACCCCTAAAATCCAAACCCTAAACCCCAAGCCCTCAGCTCTCAACCCGCACCTCATCCATTATAATTATAGCACACGATGCCCCAAAACTATATGCTAATTATTAAGGCCCCTACAATAGCCAAAACCCCAAGGCCGAACCCCAAAGCCCCAAGAGCTTCTATCCCCTCAGAGTTTCTGGGCCCCAAAGCCTTTGCATAGAAGCCAAATCTTATTCCTGAGGGATCCCTAGTTGGTATATTGGTATATTATAGATATCTACCATATATACCGATATACCCTTTAAGGGCTCTACGGGGTCTTATGGGATTCGTATTTTTTCAGTATGGTTGCTGACTTTGTTTATACTATAATATACCCCAAAACCCTGGTCACCTCATAGTGACCCTTACACGGAACCCTTTGCGGACCCGGATTCTTACAAAGTAAACCCTAAACCCTAATCCCGAAACCCTAGGCTGAAGCCCTAAACATCTCTAAGCCTTGGTCTCTTTTACTGGGCTTTGGAGTACCATACTTTAATACTTTTTCTTAAAGGAACCATTATGAAATAAAAGTTTATACTTTTTTCTCCCTGGTTACTTAAAGCCCAGACAAGAACCCTTACAGCAATCCTTCAAATACGAAGGCCGCTACACTAAACCACCAGAAGACCCCCCCAGACCAACCCTTACCATACCGTTTATAGAAGCCCGTATACCCAGGGACTCCAATATCCCTTAATTAAGGAATATACCTTATATTATAGTAGGATCCCTAATATGATTTAAGGAATATTCCTTAATTAAGGGGTATTGGAGTCTCTGGGTATAGAACCCCTTCAAGCAGAACCAATAAAGGCCCTATATCGTAGAGCCCATATAGTAACCCTTGAGCCCTAAACCTTATAGGTCCCTCAAAGTAAACTTACGGCCCCTCATCCCAAATTCCCAGACCCCAAATCTTTTAATAATCGAATATAGGGTCCTAAAAAATTTCCTACACTATTTTGGGGTTTGCATATTAAAAGCTATAAGTATATAGTATAATGTACCCCAAAAACCCCATTCTAATTATTCAAGCCACTACAGTAACCTCTAAGCCCTGGATACCCTAAGCCCTAGATCCTAAACTCTAAGGAACCCTGTAATTTAACAGGAACCCATCAAAGGAGCCCCCTAAACCCTGAACCCTTGACACCAAACCCTAAACCCTAAAACCTCAAGAACAGGATAAATGGAAATTGTCTGAGTTTCGCTTTGAATTGTATTTCATTCGTTTCGAACTTTCATTAAACGTACGCAAGCCGCCCAGCCCAGCCCAGCCCAGCTGCCCGGCCCCGTCCCGCAGGCAGCCCTGCAGCCAGCCCAGCCCAGCCCGAGACGCCGAAACAAAAGCA
Organism: Symbiodinium sp. clade A Y106; assembly: GCA_003297005.1. Taxonomy (NCBI): domain Eukaryota; class Dinophyceae; order Suessiales; family Symbiodiniaceae; genus Symbiodinium; species Symbiodinium sp. clade A. The sequence continues at coordinate 151,799 of BGNK01000838.1, forward strand.
CGACGGTTTAGAATTTAGGGTTTAGGGTTTAGGGTTTCGCTCAAAACTCTCGGTCAAAGTCAAAGCTTTCGTTCAAAACCCCGGGCCCAAACCCAATACAATTTCTATAAACCCTAAACCCTGAACCTTGAACCCTGATTACAGCTCCGGAAGGTCGGACGTCATTTGCCGGCCGTTGCACTTGGGGTCCCAGCTGGCGGATTCCCCGGAGCTTTTCTTTGTCATAGTTGGTTAACATTCTACATTCTATGGGTACTAAACCCAAAAAGAAAGAAACATGCACATCTTTAATCCTATCCCAAACCATGAACTAGTTTTGGGTTCGAACAGGGGGGCTCCCGTAAAGGGTTCCTTAAAGTGCCCTATTGTGCTAAAGGTTTATGGTTTATAAGTTTTATGCCTTTAGGGCTTTGGGGTTTCGGGGTTAGGGGTTTAGGTTATTTTTGGATCAGCGTTTGGGGTATATAGGTTGTAATATAGGGGCCTCAACTCTCAGAACTGGGCTCCTTTGAAAAGTTCCGATTGCAGGGCTCTTATTAACGGGTTACTGCAGGGCGTAATATTCTGGAGCTAAATATAGGAGTTTCCGAAAATAGGGACCATCATGTTGTACCCTACATAGTAGGACCTTTATTATAAAGGCACCCCTAAATTTTCGGAAACTCCCATATGGAGGCCCTTGATGATTGGAATCGGGCTCTGTGGGCTCTTTAGCGGGTTGGGTGGCTGAATACTGGGTTCTGGAGTACCATAGTTACTTGAATACTTTTTTTTGGTACCTGTTCCTTTAAGGAACCATTATGAAATTCAAGTCTATACTTTTTTCTCCCTGGTTACTTCAAAGTCCAGAATATAGAAGCCCTTTATGATGAGAATCGGGTTCTGGGCTTATCGGATACTATGCTTAAAGAGGAGCCCTGAGGAAACCCTAAACCCTAAACCCCTAAACCCCTAAACCCTAAACCCTAAACCCCTAAACCCTAAACCCTAAACCCTAAACCCTAACGGTATTGCTAATTGCGTTCAGGGCTCCTCTTAGGGTTTCTTGCAGGGTTCCGTTTAGGCATCCCTTAAAGCTTCCTGATGTCTGTGGTGATGCTCTGTATGAGTCATCTGTCTAGTTCTTGTTCCACGTGGGGACCGCTTCAGACTTCAGCGGCCATTTTGGTACCCCTGTTCATGCTAAACCTGCTAAAGTTGGACCTCCAAGCCAACCCCCCTTAGCATTTGTTTACTGGCTGGAAGAAAGCATTTTGCTAAAGATCCAAGAAGCCCGCATATAAGAACACGACACCGGTCTGACAGTCTGTGGTCCAGAAGTTGGCCATTGCGATTTCAGGGTTGGATTGGAACTCGACCTTGCTGCATCCAGCTCCGGGGAACATGCCCAATTAGTAGCTCGGTAGTACAGGCACGGGGAACAGCCCAGTGCTGCCGAGCTTTGATCACTTGCGATAAGAACCCTCTCCCTGCTTCCAGGTGCAAGGTCTAAGGTGTACTGGACGCCGCAACTTAAAAGGCACCCTCCCTACGATTTCGCTGTGGTGTTGTCAGATTCTTTGTCTGCCTGATGCCGGGGCATGCTTTTCCGGTTGAAAGGGAGCTTGAAGCTCTTTTCGCTCAGGTGCTTGCAGCGGGCAAGCCGTAGCATGCATGCATTTGCGTGAGATCTTGCGCAGATCTCCCTTATTACGGACACCTCTGTGAAACAGAAGTTGCCAATGCCCCCTATGACGCAGCCGGGCCACGCAGCGAAGCAGCTGACGGCTTCACGCGAAGCCTCATGTAATTTCCGGCTGCGAATGTGGACTGAAAGTTTTAAGGAAACAGACATCAGAAAGTTCACATTCACGTCTGCACAGGTCAGCCCTGCGCATAGCGAAGTGGTGTGCCATGCTTGAAGCGTGCCGAGTCTGAGCCTACCCAGAAAAGCGGTTCGTGTCCGCCGCTCTTGCTCTTCCTCCTACTGCTAACCAACTATCTAAGCTACTAACTACCTACCTACTTGGCTGGCTGCCTGCCTGCCTCCCTGCCTCCTTGCCTCCCTGCCTCCTTGCCTCCCTGCCTACCTAGCTGCCTGCCTACCTACCTACATGCCGACATACCCACCTCCCGATTGCGGCCCACTGCTACGACGACTACGACTGCGAGGACGACGACGACTACTACTGCTTCTACTGTCGTTGTGATAAAGTTGAAAGGTCTACCAAAGGCTTCGTATCAGGAGTAACTATTTACATGACTTGTCAATGTTCTGGCAACGTTAGTTTTCCATGATTTCCCAAAGGGGCAGAGGAAAAGCCACAGGGGAGGGGTCGTCCCGAAGCTCTGAGAAAAACCAAAAAAGACAACATACACACACATATATACACTGTGCGTTGAGCCTTCCACATATGTAACAAGCATAAGTTTGTTCTGATCGTGAAAACTTTTTCTCAACATATTGATCATTTGTTTCAATCGTGTCACCTATCTACCTATCTATCTGGCTTCCTATTGGTCTAATCTAGAATCGAGTCTAACCTGATCTTGTCTAATCCAAATAGTGTAGCCTCATGAGGTTCAAAATAGGCTAACCTACCCTAGTCCAAGCTCCAAACTAGTCTGATCGAACTTAACCTAATCAAACCGAACCTAGTCTATCTATCTACCTGTCTGCACATATATTTATGTATGTATTTGTATCTATACATACGTACATAAATGTACATGTATATACATGTATACTCAGCATACATGCATATATATATACATATATATATACACACATACATATGTACATACATATGTACGTGCACATACAATGTGTGCACGTAGGAATTGGTGCGTGTGCTTGTTGTTGTCATACACACATACATATGCGCACGCGTACATACGCTCGCCGTCAAAGCAGCAAGCATATGCATAAGTGAACGGACGAATTAATACATGCATGTAGGTGTGTAGGCATGTAGGCATGTATGTATGTATGTATGTATGTATGTAATATAAAGTCTGGTTGAAAGTATGTGCATATGTTACATATATGTCTTATGTACGACTCCTGGACGTCGCAGGCATAGTGTACGTGCGTTATGCCTGTGTTTGTCATGCGTATTCGACATGTATCTATGTATGTATGTATGTATGTCCATATGGATATGCACGTGTGTACATATGTGCATATGCATATGTGGTTGCATACATATATGCATATATACACACGCTTTCTTTATATACACACTGTTGTCTAGATGCATACAGCGTATTAATGTATATGTGTATATGTATGTATATATATACACATGTATATGTGTATGTGTATGTGTTCATGATGTAGGAACCTGATTAAGAAACTCTGGGCCTATAACCCCAATATAGTAGGATCCATATTAAGAGCCCTAATAAGGATCAAGGTTTCTCAATCAGGTTCCTACATTACAGGTACTATAGGAGCCTTAATAATTACCTATGCTTTTCTGGGGGTTCTTATCATAATTCTAGTATAGCGGGCACCAAAACCCTATTCTACTTACTAAGGCCCCTATATCATAGATCCCTACTATAGATCACCTACAGACCCCTTTAAAAGACCCCTCAAAGGAACCCCATTCTAATTATTAAGGCCCCTATTGTAATCAGTCTTTCGCCCTAAACCCTAACCCCTAAACCCGAAAACCTAAACTTAAACCCTAAACCTTAAATGCCGGCCTCCCCAAGAGCCTCCGGCCTTTTCTGGGAACGGCTGTAAGAAGCCCAGGAAGAGAAACCTGAAATCATAAGGAACCTTGGGGTTCGGAGTTTAGGCTTTAGGGTTTAGGGTTTTAGGGTTTAGGGTTTAGGGTTTTAGGTTTTCGAGTTTAGGGTTTAGGGTGTTAGGGTTTCGAGTTTAGGGTTTAGGGTTTTAGGTTTTCGGGTTTAGGGTTTAGGGTTTTAGGGTTTCGGGTTTAGGGTTTTAGGGTTTAGGGTCTAGGGTTTTCGGGTTTAGGGTTTAGGGTTTAGGGTGAGGGGGAGGGGCTGAGAGGACTATACTTGCTTAAACAGGCCTTAGTTGACCCTTACCAGGTCCATATTAATTAGATGGCTTAAGGCCCCCTTAGCCTAAGGCTCCATGTACCCATATAGTATATACTCAGGCCTTAAACTACCTATATAGAGGACCCCTTTATGGCTTAAGTATCTACTATAAAGGTACATGGAGCCTTTGGGTTAAGGGCCGTCATGACGAAACCGTGCGCCCTGCCAGGATGAGGGCTGCCGAGCCTCGACAATAAGCCCTACCTAAACCCTAAAGGTAGGTGAAATGACGACCGAAAACCTATCGGTTTAGGGTTTAGGGTTTAGGGTTGAAAACCTATACAAGGCTACTATTCTACATACTTTGGGGGTCCAGGTAGACCAAAACCTTCAACTCTCTACCCTAAATAAACCCTACGTGGGATCCCTTTAAAGGAACCCTATAGAACCCTTTAAGGGATCCGTTTTCCAGGTAGACCTTGCTTCCCAAAGCGTACGCCGCGAACTCGAGACCAAAATTACCCAAGCCAAGGTGAAACCTGTAATATAGAGGCCTTAATTAATCATTATTTATGGTTTAGGGTTTAGGGTTCCTTTAACGGGGTCTATAAGGGCTACTATAAGGGTTATTATAAGGATTTAATATAGGGGCCGTAATAATTTCCTATACTGCCTATACTATTGTGGGGGTTCCTTAATATTATTACAGTATAATGGGCCCCAAAAACCCTATCAAAATTATTAAGGCCCCTGTATTGGCCCTGAAGTCCAACGCTTAAACCCTGAACACACCCTAAGGCTCCATGTGCCCACATAGTACATGCTTAGGCCTTACAGTACCTATATAGGGACCCCTTTAAGGCATAAGTATCTACTATAGAGGTACATGGAGCCTTTGGGACAAATCCTGCCCGGTTTAGGGCTGAGGGTCTAAAACCCTAAACCCTTAAACCCTAAACCCTAAACCGTGCCCACAGGCGCTGGTTGGGCTATGTCGGAATGGCCGAATTCGTAGATGCCGCAGCCAGGAGCCAAGGTGCTGAGTTTCATCGAAAATCCCTGAACCTAGGATTACCCCGAGACTCCAATATCCCTTAATTAAGAATTTTCTTAAATTATAGTAGAATCCCTAATATGATGTAACTAGGACCTAGAGTAGGCCCTTATTCCCTTTTTTAGGGTTTAGGATCCCTTATAACACCCTTTAAACTTTAAACCAAAAAGGGCACCCTTTATATTCCTAGGTTACTCTTAGGTCTAGACTTACGGGGTTATAAACCTTAAAAAACTACCAAACCCTACGTTTTTGTAGGTTCTTATTACAAACCCTAATAAGGGATTTATAGGGACCCTACAAGAAGTTAGGTTTCGGTGGGTAAAGGAAGTGATAACGGAGATTACGGTGATTGCTACTGTTGTTGATTCAACCACGACACAATCATCCGGATTCTTTTTATCGTCCTTTTGAATATTTGTGCACAGCGGCCACCAGAGCCCTAGCTTCGCTATTCAGACCTCTATCATAAAGATCGAGACTCCAATATCCCCAAAACGTGTATACCAAAGATCCCATCCTCTGAGAGTCTTTGGGTTTAGGGTTGTTGGTTTGAGGGTTTGCTGTTCAGCCTTTAGTTTTTTGTGTTGTTTTGGGGTTTCGGGTTGACAAGGATGAGGGTGGGGCTTGTCGGGTTCCTTCTTTAATCAAGGGCTCCATGATGAGGAACCCTGCTGGCACTTGAGGCCTAAAGCGTCCTCAAGTAAGATGTGACTTTAACGCTAAGCCCTAAACCCAAGCCCTAAGCCCGATATCCTAGACGCTGAACCTGAAATCCTGAACCCTAAACCCGAAATCCTAAAGCTAAACCCTAAAGATCCCTTATAGGAACCCTTAAAGGAACCCTTATAGATCCTTTTAAAGGAACCCTAAACCCGACTAAACCCGAAGTCATAAACCCTCCCTCCTTTCCGGCATTGAGAGAGCCAACCTGGGGCCCGATGCGTACCCGTGTGTGTGAGTGGGGGCGCCAATGGACCCCCGTTTTCGGTTTAGGGTTTAGGGTTTAGGGTGGATATTTTGCGGGAGGCCGCTGACACTTACAAGTAGTACAGGTAGGAACAGCAGCCATACGCCGTCGATGCGAGACTTTCGGATGGCGGGCTCAGGCGCCTCATGGTGGGCCGCGACAACCGTGCCGTCCTCGTTTGCCTCTTCGCTACTTGAGCTGTCGTGGGTGCTTCCGATCTGCAGGTGCCCCCTGGTGGCAGAACAACCCGCGGCCGCGGAAGGTCCCGGTACGCTTCCTGTTCACGTGTGGCATGATGCCCTGAACCCTAAACCCAAAACCCAAAACCCTAAACCCAAAACCCTAAACCCAAAACCCTAAACCCTAAACCCTAAACCCTAAACCCTAAACTCTAAACCCTAAACCCTAAACCCTAAACCCAAAACCCTAAACCCTAAACTCTAAACCCTGACCTCCTCCCCTTGAACCTTCAGGGCTACGACGTGGGGGAACTCTCTACAGCGAGAACGACGAGGGTGAGATCCCCCAGTCCAAAAATTTAAACCCTAAATCCCAAACCCCAAATCCTAAATCCTAAACTGCCCTATAGTAGAAGCCAGAAAGTAGGAACATAGCTGTCCTCATGCACTTAAGGTAAAGTATAGGGGATCCCAGCATTAATCATCCTAAATCCATGTTCCAACTTTCTGGGGTTCACTATAACGAAAAAACCCTAAACCCTCAACCCTAAACCCTATCCCCGTAAACCAACCCGTAACGCCCGTAAAGGATCCCCTATACACACCCCTACAGAACTCTGAACCCTATCCGGTCTGCAGTTGTTTTGGGTTTCGTACGGTTCCGTCGACTGGGCCGGGCTCTGGGCACAGATTTTCGGCTAGGATCCATGTTTAGGGCTTAGGGTTTAGGGCTTGGGGCTTGGAGCTTAGGGTTTAGGGTTTAGGGTTTAGGGTTTATGGCCAAAGGTTTAGGGTTTAGGGATATCGGGTACAGGCCTCGAGATGCTTGGACTTAGATTTGAGTTTCAGTTCCCAAGCCCCAAACCCTCCCTACTTGGAGGGGCAGGGGACTTAGTAAGTAGGTTATAAGTACAGTTATAAGTGCCCTAAATGGAGTTACCCCAATTATAACCCTACTGCCCTAAATGGAGTTACCCCAATTATAACCCTACTTATAACCAACTTACTAAGTCCCCTGCCCCTTCAAATAACTGTAAATCTCAAGTCCGCGACCCTCAAACGACCTTGAATCCCTAAACCGGCCGACCTGGACATGGAGGGATTTAGTGCTTACCTGAGCCCTAAGAACCTTGATTTTCAGTGTTCCATGTTATGATTTCTTTATGTAAATCCAGGAATGGCTACAGACGTCTGAAAAATTAATTAGCAATGACCCCCTTCATATCCCCAATGATAATTAAGGTATACTGTATCCAAAAACCCTAGTACCAGAGGGATTGCGAATCTATGGCACAATCGCTATAATATGCACCCCCAGACGTTAACGCCCTCGGTTTCAGGATTTAGGTTTCAGAGTTTCAGGTTTGGAGTTTGGATTTCAAGGCTGATAGAGTTTATGGATCCGCAAAAAAAGCCCCATAAATCTTCGAAGCCCTAAATCCCAAGCCCGAAAACTTCGAGGTGAAGAATGACGGTCTCGAGGAGGTCGCTGACTGGGCATCAAGGTGCTCCTCTCCAGAGGGTTCCCGGAGACTCCAATATCCCTTAATTAAGGAATATACCTTGAATTATAGTAGGATCCCTTAATTAAGGAATATACCTTGAATTTTAGTAGGATCCCTTAATTAAGGAATATACCTTGAATTATAGTAGGATCCCTTAATTAAGGAATATACCTTGAATTATAGTAGGATCTCGTAATTAAGGAATATACCTTGAATTTGAGTAGGATCCCTTAATTAAGGAATATACCTTGAATTTTAGTAGGATCTCGTAATTAAGGAATATACCTTGAATTTGAGTAGGATCCCTTAATTAAGGAATATACCTTGAATTTTAGTAGGATCCCTGATATGATTTGAGGAAGATTCCTTAATTAAGGGATATTGGCGTCTCTGGGTTTGAGAATGTTTTAGGCTTCAGGATTTAGTTTAGGCTTTAGGGTTTAGGGCTTGGGGTTTTGTATTTAAGGTTTGCGTGTATGTTACAGTACGACTATACTGCACTGCACGCGAAGCTTATTGCATAATATCCGGACTTCTATATTAAGGTTTGGGGTTTAGGGCTTAGGACTATTTGCTCAGCGCTGGATGGCCAGGAGCGGTTTCTGGGTTTGTTGAGCAGCTTGCTTCACGATCCACTCTTTAGGCACCTCAATAACTTGAAGGATAATCATCGAAAGGGTGCGTTCGGAGTCTCTGGCGGGGTGAGGGGTATGACTCGGAGTCTGCACTGTGCACCTTTGCGCGCAACATGGGGTTCGCGTGCTTAGGGTTCAGGGTTTAAGGTAGGAAAAAGAAGTCAGCAGGGCAATCTCCACCCCTAAACCCTAAACCCTAAACCCTAAAACCCTACACCCCTAAACCCTAAACCCTAAAACCCCACACCCCTAAACCCTAAACCCTAAAACCCTACACCCCTAAACCCTAAACCCTAAAACCCTACACCCCTAAACCCTAAACCCTAAAACCCTACATCCGAAGGCCTCAAACCCCTACCCCTAAAGATGCGGGTCGGGCTCGGAGCTACGGCATTCGGGTTCGCACGCAAGCTCTTCCCAGAGGACCCAATATCCCTTAATTAAGGAATATGGCTTAAGTCATAATATGAAGCCCCTTATAATTTAAGGTATATTCCTTAATTTCCCAGAGGGTCCATATACACTACTATTATGGAATTAGGTCCCCAAAAACCATAATGGGGATGGTCTTCTAGGGCCTAATTCCATAATAGTAGTGTATATGGACCCTCTAGGTTAAGGGTTATTGGGCTCCCTGGGTTCTCCTTGGTTCTTAGTAGGGAATGGGGGAATGGATCCCTAGAGTAGCCCCTTAAAGTTAAGGTCCCTTGTAGTCTTCCCCCATTCCCTACTAAGAACCAGGGAGTCTTCTTGAGGGCTCGCCGGCATATGTAAACGTCAGAGTTTGGGGTTTAGGGATGTAGGACCTATGTAGGATTTAGGGGTTTAGGAATTTAGGGATTTGGGGGCTGAGGCTTTAGTGTTATGGTCATCAGTGCTTCAGTTCATTCGGCTGGTAAGTTGGTATGATTGTAGTAGGGTTTAGGGTTTAGGGTTTAGGGCATTTTCGCGTACTTACTATGTACCCAGTCACCCAGCCCCGTGATTGAAGTTGGACCCTTCGCCCGAAACCCCCTGAATCTTAACCCTAAACCCAGAAGCCCTAAGCCCTCAACCCTAAACCCTAACTTCNACCCAGCCCCGTGATTGAAGTTGGACCCTTCGCCCGAAACCCCCTGAATCTTAACCCTAAACCCAGAAGCCCTAAGCCCTCAACCCTAAACCCTAACTTCTAAACCCCGGAACCCTAGCTATAGATCCTTTATAGAACCCTTCTGGGTTTCCCGAAACGAACCCTCAACCCTGAACCCTTCGCTTGGGCACTGCCTGAGTCTTCCCGCTAGTGCTCTCGATCGGAAAGTTCTGAGGTTTAAGGGTTCGACAAAGGTTCGTTAAGGGTTACTATACGGGTTCTTTGAAGGGTTAATATAAGGCAAGGGTTACTCCAAGGGTTACTGTAAGCGGTACTATATACTGTAGAATGACTTTGTATGATGTGGCCGAACTGGATGTTCAATTTCTGGTTCAGTGCTCGCAACATACAGTGGATCTCCTCGTGCACACTGTCACGACAGCTGCAATACACAATGCATGAACACCCTAAACCCTAAACCTTAAACCGTTAGTGAGAATCTCCCCCTGTGCCGTCCCCGAAGGCTGAGGTTAGCTCTGACAAGCCGAAACCTAGCAAGCACACAATGCCGACTCAGAAATCTAAAAGTAATAGAGGGGCCTAAATAATTACCGAAACTATTTCGGGGGTATCTTATTCTAACTATAGTATAATTGGCCCCATAACCCTATTCTAAGTATTAAGGCCCCCAAATTACATGAAGAGCATGAGACCCTCGTGAAGAAGACTTGTCTCGTTGTAGGGGGCCGTGGAAAGCCATCGAGATGTCGATTACTGTGGAGGTTGGACTGCTGAGTGGCAAGACAGCGTCCGTGAGAGCCGGCTTAGAGGAAAATGTGGCAGCATTGAAACGTCGCGCGGAGACCGCCCTTGGAGTTGGAAAAGGGCGGCTGGTGGACTCGTCTGGAATCTTCCTGGATGCATCTGCACCGATCAAGCATGCGAGNTTGAAACGTCGCGCGGAGACCGCCCTTGGAGTTGGAAAAGGGCGGCTGGTGGACTCGTCTGGAATCTTCCTGGATGCATCTGCACCGATCAAGCATGCGAGGTTGCAGAATGGTGACTCGCTTACCCTTCATATAAACAAAGTTCAAATTCAGGCCACTTACGGCGCATTTGCAGCTGTACTTGGTGATAGCTCTGTAGTGACTTGGGGTCATGCGGCATATGGTGCTGACAGTAGTGCTGTGCNACAAAGTTCAAATTCAGGCCACTTACGGCGCATTTGCAGCTGTACTTGGTGATAGCTCTGTAGTGACTTGGGGTCATGCGGCATATGGTGCTGACAGTAGTGCTGTGCAGGATCAGCTGAAGAATGTGCAGCAGATCCAATCCTCTGATGGCGCTTTTGCGGCCATTCTTGGTAACGGATCCGTCGTGACCTGGGGTAACGCTTGCCATGGTGGTGACAGTAGTGATGTGCGTGATCAGCTGAAGAATGTGCAGCAGATCCAAGCCACTTCTAGCGGCGCTTTTGCTGCCATTCTTGGGGATGGATCCGTCGTGACCTGGGGTAATCCTGGGTCAGGTGCTGACAGTACGGCTGTGCAATCTCAGCTGACGTGCGTGCAAAAGATCCAAGCCTCTGAAAATGCTTTTGC
>BGNK01000838.1:162956-194382 GCA_003297005.1 Symbiodinium sp. clade A Y106
CGTGCAGGATCAGCTGCAGCATGTGCAGCAGATCCAAGCCTCTGCTGGCGCTTTTGCTGCTATTCGGAGTGATGGATCCGTCGTGACCTGGGGTAAAGCTGAAGACGGTGCTGACAGTAGTGCTGTGCAGGATCAGCTGAAGAATGTGCTGCAGATCCAAGCCACTAACCACGCTTTTGCTGCTATTCTCGACGACGGAAATGTCGTAACCTGGGGTGATGCGGCATATGGTGCTGACAGTAGTGCTGTGCAGGATCAGCTGAAGAATGTGCAGCAGATCCAAGCCTCTGCTGGCACTTTTGCTGCCATTCTTGCAAACGGATCCGTCGTGACCTGGGGTGATGCTTGCCATGGTGGTGACAGTAGTGATGTGCGGGATCAGCTGCAGCTGAAGAATGTGCAGCAGATCCAAGCCACTGCTGGCGGCGCTTTTGCTGCCATTCTTCGCGACGGATCTGTCGTTACGTGGGGCGCGGCCCACTTTGGTGGCGACAGTCGTGCTGTGCAGAACCAGCTGCGGATGCCTTAACAGAGTCAGGCTGCTTCTGAGTCGGAGAAATTAGTATCCCTTTCCCTTTTCTCACTATGTACTTAAAGCAGATCCATCAAACAAGGCCCCTAAGACTAAACACAAAAAAGTAATATACTAGCATATACTATAACATTATAATATATAACATAACATTATATAGTTTGGTATATAATATAAAATATGCATATATGTATCTACATGCATTTCTATGTAAGAAGCACGCCTTGTAGTAGCACGTATAAAACTCTTTCAAGGAAGCTTTGAAAAAGAAACTTTTGAAAAGGAACCCCTAATCCCGAGACCCTGCACCCCAAACCAAAAACCCCCAACACCCTAAAACCCTAAACCCAATAAAACCCTTAAACCCCTAGACCCTTAACCCTAACAGCACTAAAACCCTAGGCCCTAAACGCTATAAACCCCACCTATGTCAGGAGCGTCCGGGTGTTAGGCTTCTTAAGAGGGAGTACTTAAAGGATCTTAAAAGGCTGCTTAACGGGATTTATGAGGGGTTCCATAGGGTTTCTATAAGGGCTCTATAATGGTACTTGGGTATCATGGGACTTTGCAGTTAGGGTTATAAATACTCAATAATAACTAAACTTACTTATAACCCCAGCAGAGGCACTTAAAGCTGTACTAACGAAGGCGATCAGGATAGCAAACAATGTGACGGTACTTGTAATCACTTATGGCCCTGCTTAGTTTAGCTCTTATAACCTTACTTACTGAATCCCATTATCCCCAAGTACCAAACCCTATGAAATCCCTCAGAGATCCCGTTAAGGAGCCCTTTAAGATACTAAGCCCCGTGACCCCCAATCCCTACGCCCTAAATCCTTGAAGGAAGCCTTAAAGGGAATCTCATTCTAGAACTCTACTACCCTTAAACCTTAAAAGGATCCCCTAAACCCTAAACCCTGAATCCTAAACCCCAAACCCAGGGTCTGGTTTAGGGTTTAGGGTTTAAGGGTTTAGGGTTTAGGGTTTGGGGTTTAGGGTATAGGGATAATGTACAACTAGGACCTAGAGTAGGCCCTTATTCCCTTTTTCAGGGTTTAGGTTCCCTTGTAAGCCCCCTTTAAACCAAAAAAGGGCACCCTTTTTATTCCTAGGTTACTCTTAGGTCTAGCAAAGGGTTTATTTGGGTTTTCAGGACTTTTATACGGTTTATGGGGCACTATAGGGTCTAGAGGGATATACGGTTTATAGGGTTTATGGGGTTTATAGGTTTACATGGCTTAAAGTTTAAAGGGTTATAGGGCTTATAGGGTTTATAGGGTTTGTGGTGTTTATAGGGTTTACGGGGTTTTTCGGCTTTCGGGTTTTAGGGCTTTTAGGGTTTAGGGAGGGTTTAGGGGTTTAGGGTTTTTAGGGGTTTTGGGGGTTTGAGGGATTTAGGGCTTTAGGTGTTTGGGTTGAGGGAGTATAGGGTATGGGAGTCTAGGGTTAAGGGGTTCAGTTGTTTTGGGTTTTGGGGTTTTCAGGCTTAAAGGGTTTAGGGCTTCAGGGGTTTAGCGTCTAGCTTTAGGGCTTAGGGTTTAGGGTGTAGGGTTTAGGGTTTAGGGTTTAGACCTTATGGGCAGCAAGTTGGCCATGCAGACGTTCACGCCAGTGACGTTCCGCTTATCGTCGAAAGCAGTACACCAAGCAGCCGTTCCAGGTCTCCTACACGAGCAAGACCCGAAAACCCTAAACCCTAAACCCCTAAACTCTAAAGCGCCGCGGCTCTGCCAATCTAAGGTTAGAAGTATGGCCCTCTAATATGGAACCTTAGGCCTCTTTGAGGGAGTTCTAGGGACCCTTAAGAGTTTCTATAGGGTATATGGTCGGTATACAAGGATTCCAGGGCTAAGGGCAAATACTAGGTGCCCATGTTTTCAACCGTTGAGCCAAGTCATCGAGATGACTCCGAGATGAACTTGAAAGGACGGTTCCAGGTTCACGCCTCAGGGTCCCAAGCCCTATGTAGACACTCCAAGACGACATAAACCCTAAACCCTAAACCCTAAAGGCCCTAAACTAAACCCACGGAAAGACTCTAGGCCCTAAGTCTCAGATCAGTTTAGAACCGCTCGTGGTTCATAGGAGGCTATAAAGTCTTTACTAGGGGTTTAGGGTTTAGGGGTTAGGGTCTTGTGCCAAAGGTTGACGGTTCGCTACTCAGGCTGGAAGAAACTCCTAAACCCCAAACTTAACCCCAACCTTGAAAGCCCGTGAGAAAATTTTACCCGCTCAACCGTAAACAAACCGAAGGACCACACCCTGAATCACTTGATCATAATGCTCCCCCCAAACCCTAAACCCTAAACCCGAAAACGCTCAACCCTGAAACCCTAAACCCTAAACCCCAAACCCTTATTCCTAAACCCCAATTCCGAAAGTTGAAGTTAGGTTTTAGGGGTTTAGGGTGTAGGGGTTTAGGGTTTAGGGGGCCCTAAAGCCTAAACCCTTCAAGCAGAACGCGTGCAGGCTCTCGTTGAGCGAGCAGCAGCGCTTGGGCATTGCGCGGGCGCGGCGCTTGAACTGAACGGCCCCATTTGCCCTCGAGGGATCCTTTAAGGCCTTCTTTGGGGGTTTGAGGGGTTTAGGGTTTAGGGCTGAAGAAAGAGATGGAATACAAGAGTGTTGTCTTCGAAAGCCCTAAGGCCTAAATCCAAGACCATTCATAACCAAGCGGACTCCAGAAACTTTCAGTATGAAATGGTGCCTTATCAGGCATCCAGTAAGAGAACCTGTGCAGTATACTCGGGCCTTACAGGTGAGTTTCTACGCATGAGCTCGACGGCCACGGCATCCCGACCTAGCTACCTAACTAAATACATACATACATACATACAAACCTACGTACATACATTCATACATACATACATACATACTTCTACAAATGAAAAATGTGAGTGTTTATACATATATGTATGTAAACAGATACAGATATGAGCTTCGTTCAGAACTACCTTGTGTGGTAATATGTTCTAGCTATAGTGTGTGTATGCTTGTATATGTATTTGTATTTGTATATGTATGTGTATATGTGTATGTGTATGTATATGTATATGCATATGTATATGTATATGTATATGCATATGTACATGTACATGTACATGTATATGTATATGTATATGTTTACGTGTTGTATATGTATATGTGTATGTATATATGTATATATATATATGCATGTATATATATATAAATATGTGCCGTATATGTCTACATGTATATATGATATATGTATCTGCATATGTAAGTGTGCAAGTATATGTACATGTTCATGCACACATGTATGTATATATGTTTATATGTAGGTATGTAGGTATGCATGCATGTATGCATGTATGTATCTACAGATGCATGTATGTATGTATGTTTGTATAGGTATAGGTGTATGTATTCGTATACCTATATACTCATGTACATGTATATGTATCTGCACACATATAACTATTCCTCCTTCATCAATGCAGCATCAACATCAGCATCGTCATCATCAGCCTCATCTTCATCCTCATCCTCATCCTCGCGATCATAGTCATCACATCATCGTCATCATTATCATCATCCTCCTCGTCGTCAGCACCAGCATGATCGTCGCCATCATCTTTGGAACCATCGTCACCAGATGCAGTCCTTCTCCTTCTGGCTGGAAGAAGATACTTGGCTATAGGGGCCGAAATAACTACCAATACTATTTTGGTTTAGGCTTTGGGTTTAGGGTATAATTATTGTATGATATACCCCCAAGCCCGAACCCTATTGAAATTATTTCGGCCCCTATATTGGCATTCAGGTCCTGTACCACCGGCCCCGCTTCGCCATCCTCGACGAGTGCACATCAGCAGCCGGCAGCCCAGTTCGAGGGCCTCGGATCATTTGGGTCATCGTGAGGGCTTTTTTATAGACTACTGGGCTTTGCAGTACCATACGTTATTGGGACCTGTTACTTAAAGGGAACCAACTGTGTTGTACAAGTCTATAGTCTTTTTCTCCCTGGTTACTTCAAAGCCGAGACTAGGACCCAGAGTAGGCCCTCATTCTTTTAGGGTTTAGGTTCCTTGTAACCTCCTTTAAACCAAAAAGGGCACCCTTTTCATTCCTAGGTTTTCTGTTAGGTCTAGTAGAGATTTTGGTGGCTCAAAAACCTAAACCCAAACGAAGGTGAGGTGTCTTGGTTTCGTGAGGTCAAACGGACATCCCTTATCCCTTTAGTCCTTGTGCAATTTCGCTTTTTCTCACCAAAACCCTATCACAACTATTGTGGCCCCTAAACTCCCTTATGCTAACCGCTGCGTAAGAACACTTCCAGAGGAGCACTCTCGCTTCGAGGGTCCTCGAAAGTGAGTCGTTGCCGTTTAGGGCTTCGGGTTTAGGGTTTACGGTTTAGGGTGTGGGGTTATCTTGAAAACTTGAACCCAATCTTAAACCCTCAACCCCGGGGCCCTAAACCTTAGACCTCAAAACCCCATGCTGTCAGCCTCACGAGAGAATTGAAGCGATGCAGACTTCAAGGTCATATGATCATTGGACTCAGTAAATAAGGTTATACCCAGTAAGCAACCTTGTTTAGAACCGTAGTCTCTTGGTCCCGTGACCGTTTATGTCCTAAACCTGAATAATATAGGGGCCTGAATAATTGGAATAGGGTTTTGGGGCCCACCACACTATAATTATAATAGGCAACCCCAAAATAGTATTGGTGATTATTTAGGCCCCTATTATAGATAGCTAGGGAGTCCTTTAAGTGAGGGTGGTCCTATGTCGTTACCCTGTCGAAGGCCTCGATCAAGCCGTCCTCGAGGGACCCATGCACCCCTTAAAGGAACCCTTAAAGGAGCTCTTAAGGTACCCCTTAAAGGAGCCCTTAAAGGAGCCCTTCAAGGAACCCTTCAAGGAACCCTCCAAGGAGCCCTTAAAATGGAGTCCTGAGCGCGGGCTCCCTTATTAGGGTTCTCTACTTGAAGGATCATGGGACTTAGTAACGAGGCTTATAAATAAGGTACTTGCTTCTAATTATTAAACACCGAATTAAGGTAGTTATACTGTTGATGGACAAAATCCTGCATTCCCCATTATAAGGAATATCCCATAATTCCCATAGTTTAGGGTCCTTAGACCCTAAACCCTAAACCCTATAAGGAATATACCATAATTCCCATAGTTTAGGGTCCTTAGACCCTAAACCCTAAACCCTATAAGGAATATNAATATACCATAATTCCCATAGTTTAGGGTCCTTAGACCCTAAACCCTAAACCCTATAAGGAATATACCATAATTCCCATAGTTTAGGGTCCTTAAGGTCATGCAGGATTTTGTCCATCAGCCGTATCTTTACTACGTCCCATGAGCCTCGGGTTGCTGAGCCAAACCCTAAACCCTAAACCCTAAACCCTAAACCCCTAACCCCTAAACCCTAAACCCTAAACCCTAAACCCCTAAACCCTAAACCCTAAACCCTAAACCCTAAAGAGGAGAATGATGAGAAGGGTCGGCAGAGATCGAAGAAACGGGGCCGAAGACACGGAAGAGAGGCTTTAGGGTTTAGGGTTGAGGTTTAGGGTTTAGGGTTGAGGGTTTAGGGTTTAGGGTTTAGGGTAGGGGAGTCCACAGGGTTCGAGACGAGGAGCCCGCAAAGAAGCGGAGGACCAGTGAAAAGGTCAGCCAGCCCGTCCGTCCCGTGATCCCCAAGGCTTGGCCGCAAGAGAAGCGGCCTGCTTGAAGGGGCAGGGGACTTAGCAAGTTGGCTATAAGTAGGGTTATAATTAGGGTAACTCCATTTAGGGCACTTATAACTGTACTTATAACCTACTTACTAAGTCCCCTGCCCTTTCAAGTGGAGCAGACAAGAACATCCGGCCCCCAGAGCCGAAGTGGTTCCGCCGCCTCCGGAGTTCCCCGCCTCCGCTCCCAACGGGTTGAGGTGCCCCCGCCAGCGCCGCCACCTGAGGAGTGGGAGATTTGAGGTTGGCTCACTAGGTTCCCCTTTTGCCCTTTTTATTTTCAGGTCCCCTGAATAAAACCGAATAGTAGGAAAAAGGGTACCCTTATCAAAATTGGGTTACTCAGGAACCTAGCTCAAAGGATATCATCAAGGTTTGCCTTCTGCTCTGCTTGCCCCCTGAGCCCTGAGCCCCTGAGCCCCTGCCACCCCTGAGCCCCTGAGCCACCGTGCCGCTGCCCCTGAGTTGGAAACCCGCTTCCATTCGAAGAATGTGCTTCTATGAAGCGAGTGGCTAATAGCTCTGCCAACAAAATCGCTCAACATACTTCGACTACCTTATGCAGCGCTATGAAACCCTGTGAACCCGCAAAGAAACCCTACGAAGCCTTTTGGAAACCCTTTCTAAGCCTCATGAGGCCCCATAGTCCCAGCAATTTTTCGTATAGATCCTGAACCCGAACCCTTACAAACCCTAAACCCAGACCAAGGTCTCGAAGGACCTGGAGCACTGGCTGTTCCATGCGAGATCCCGAGTGCGGTGTGTGATGGTGCTTCAGACATAAGCTAGGTCTAAGAAGAGCAATGACAGACAGTGCAGCCATGTTCTCTGTAAGACTAAGGGTACCACCAGTAGTGATGCCGATGTTGAATTCCAGATTCTGAATAGTTCCGCGAGCTTCTCGAAACCGCATGTGACTGACATGGTTGGTGGCATTGCTGCACATGCAGGGCCCCACTAAAACCCTAAACTAAACTTACAAAATCCTACTGGACCCTATTTGGAGGTTCGAGAAAAGCCTTATAAGCACCGTTTTTGTTGTACTTGAAGGTGCATGTGACTTAGTAACTAGGGTCATAAATAAGCTAACACTATAGTTATAATTTCTGATAGCCCCAATTAGGATACTTCTAACTGTACTTGCTAAGTCCCATGAACCTCCAAGTACCTTGTAAGAGCCGTTGTACATCCCACTAAAGCGGATTCTGCCTGCTTGAAGATTCCTGCGCAATCATGAATAGTAGATAGAGGTAGAATGTAGAGGTTTGACGGGTTTCGGGTTTAGGGTTTAGTTTTTTGGATTTGGGGAGAGATCTGGTAACTTGGGAAGAATGCCCCCTTGGCAGTCGCTATATATCTATAGCAGAATCTACCACAAAACCTTACTTTAACCATTAAGGCCCCTGCGCTAACCTAGAGACGCCAATATCTCTTAATTTAGGAATATACTTTAAATCATATGAGGGCTCCTACTTCAATTCAAGATATATTCCTGAATTGAGGGATATTGGAGTCTCTGGGAAGCCCCATCATGCCCCTTTGTCGGGCTGTAGGAATGCTTATATGAAACCTTTATTCGAGGAAGCCTAGTCTTTGTTAGGGTTTAGGGCGTTTAGGGTGTTTAGGGCTTAGAGTTCATGCAAACTGTTAAGACCCTAAACCCTAAACCCTAAACCCTAAACCCTAAACCCTAAACCCCTAAATCCCTAAACCCTAAACCCTAAACCCTAATTTAGAGGTTATAGATAGGAGTTTGGGGTCCCTACGGCTTAGCTGCCTTGTAACCGCACATAGTCCCACAATCCGAGTAGTCAGCTCTCAACCCGGAGCCCAAGACCCTGCTAGGGTTTAGGGTTTAGGGTTTTGGGTAAAGCACCGTATCATTTCAATCAGAATGCCCTTGTAACAGCCTGGAGAGGCCCTTCTAAATCCCTTCCAAATTGTATAAGTATCCTATAGAAGCCCTAGAAGACCTAAGAGCCCCGCTTAAAACCTAGGTTCCTGAGTGGTACCCTTTTGCCCTTTTTATTTTCGGGTCCCCTGATTAAAGCCGAATAGTAACTAGGAAAAAGGGTACCCTTATCATAATGGGGCTACTCAGGAACCTAGAAACTCTTGTCCCCAAGTGGCCACAACAAACTGGAGAGCTTTGGGGATCCTTGAGGATTGCAGGGGCCTCGGTGTTTAGGGTTCAGATCCGTTAGGGCTTAAGTTTTATGGGGTCTTCGTGGATATTGAAAAACGATTCAGACATGTTTTTATGTGTTGGAGTTCAGGTTGAACATGCAGATTAGTTGCACGGAAGTTTCAGAAATGCAGAACGTCAGCATAGATGTTAAAGTAGCAAGAACCGTACCGTTAGCGCCCCTAGCCACCCTTAAGCAGACCGCAAGTAGCAGTGTCCTTGCAATAAGCACCCCTTAAAGTTTGTCAAGTTTAGAGTCCAGGGTTTCTCTCAAATTCCCCCCGAACCCCTTTCCAACTATTAAGCACCCTTGTATTGTGGAGCTGTAGAGCCTTATACTAGCATTACAGAACCCCCATCAAACGAGCCGGTGAGGTTGCGAATGAGCTGGGGATCACGTACGTGACCATTAGCCACCGCCCGGCCCTGTTGGAGCACCACCACCAAATGCCTTGGCCTTGGACTCTAGAACGTTTAGGGCTCCTTAAAGAGTTCCTTTAACGTGTTCCCTTAAGGGCTACTTTATAAGTGATAATAATGAAAATATACCTAGTTCCTGCTGGAATCATTCATGCCCCTCTACATCATGAGGGTTGCCAACTGGGTTCTGCCTGGGTTCGGAAGGACCGCGCTGTAAAGTTATCTTAACCGTAAACACTCTCTGATGGGTTTTATAAGAAAGCTGGTCATCACCCGAAACCCTAAACCAGCAGGCCACTGCAACCACGAGCAGGTCACGCAAATTATTGGCTACCACCAATGCCAAAGCCAGTCACAAGTCCTGTAACAACAGTGGCACAGTTCCTCTCCTTTGCCTATCTGATGCTACCCTAAACCCTGAACACTTAAATCCCAAGCCCCTAAACCCCTAAACCCTAAACCCTAAACCCCACGCTCTAGACGCCGACGAACATGAGGAGACTCGGGTTGGGTCTAACATGTGTAAGAAAAGACGAACATAGTATAGGGGCCTAAATAAATAGCCTAGGGTTCCTTTTAAAGGGCTCTATACCGATTATTATAAGGGGCCTTATGAGGATTTAGTATAGGGGCCTAAATAAATTTAAATGGTTAGCAATAGTAGTTTGGGGGGTGCCTTATTATAAATATAGTATATCGGGCCCCATAACCCTATTCTAATTATTAAGGCCCTTATCTTAATCCCCTGATCCCTTGAATTCTTCACACATTATAAAATTATAAAGCGTGCGAAAGCCTGGCCATGGCAAGAGCCTTGCTTACCTGATCTTACATGGAGGTTCATGGGACTTTGTAAGTACAGTTATAAGTGCATTATGTGCGGTTACAAGTAAAAAAAAGTAAAAACACCCTCGTTATAACTTGTAAGCCTAGTTATCACGTCCCATGAACCCCTGAGTAGCCCCACTGGGGTACCAACGTCGTGCAAAACCACATTAAGACGTATGAAGACTGTAGTCCGCCGTAGATGAACCCTCTAGGATGTTTAGCCTTTCCCCCAAGTCCCTGAACCCCAAAGTCACTACACCCCAGCCCTGAAAGTACACGTGTTAAGACCCCGCGAAACCAGTTAACATTATTTTAAAGCCGGTAGCTTCCCATCAAAGCCGTCTTTCAACATACCTCTCTACATCCAGGCAAGAACTCTCCATGGCCCCGAAACCCTAAACCCGAAGCCTGCAAACTCTGAGCCCAAAACTCGTAGACTAATCCCGGAACCTGACAGGCTGAACCTAAACCCCTAGTAGTAGAGTAGGTAACCTTTAATCTTTTGGGGTAGTATAATCCCTATATAATCCTTATATTATGAAAAAGGTAGGACCAAACAAACGAAACCTGAAACCCTGAAACCTTCACCATATGCCTTAGCAAGTGTACTTAAGGCCCCCATACTCCAAACAGAAAAGGACGTTTTTGCACTAGGACCTCATTACAAACTATACCCTCAACCCTAAATCCTTATAGCACCCCTTACCGGAGCCCTCTAACAGAATCCCATTCTGCTGCACACCCTAAACCTTCAACTCTACACCCTATACCCTAAACCCTAAGCCCGAAGTTCGTTCCATGACCTTAACTGAGTACTAGTAGTAGAGTAGGTAACCTTTAACCTTTTTGGGGTACTATAATCCCTATATCAATGATCCCAAGGGTAACCTTTAGTTCCCCTAAGATACTGGACAAGTAGGTTAAAGCTTTCAGAGGCTCAGTCTCACGGGTCGTTTGGCAGAGGCCGGGGGTTTAGGGGTTTTGGGGTTTCGGGGTTTAGGGTTTAGGGTTTAGTTTACTTGGAGGTTCATGGGACTTAGTAACTAGGGGTATAAACGAGGCAACCATACAATAAGGTACTTATGACCCTATTTGCTAAGTCCCATGACCCTCCAAGTAGACCCTAAGCCCTAAAACACCATAGATCCCCTATAGAACCCTTTAATGAACCCCTGAAGGAACCCTTTAACCCACCAAGTCCCATGACCCTCCAAGTAGGGTTCAGGGTGAAGTTTAGGATTTCGGAACCCTAAACCCTAAACCCTAAATCGAAGTTTAGGATTCAGGGCGAAGTTCGCGTCTGGGGTTCGAGGGCTTAGGGTTTGGGGCAAGATCAGTGCTTAGGGTTCAGAGCCGAAGTAATATAGGGTTCGTTTAAAGGGATCCTTAAGGGTTCCTTTAAGGGATCTATAAGAGATCTATAGGGTTTAGTGTTTAGGATAGGGGGCTTAAATAATTACCAATACCGTTTTGGGGTTCCTTATTATAATTATTACAGTATAATTGGCCCCAAACCCTATTAAAACTATATATTAAGGCCCCTATATCATAGTGCCCTTATAGTATCCCTTATAGATCCACTTTTAAGGAACCCTTTCCAGGAATTTCGGTTCGAACTTCGTAGGGTTCGAGACTCGGAGTCCTGGGCTGTACGGCTGCGTGCAGTTTCAGACCCGAAGCCTTCAGCGAATCCCAACAGACTTCGTTTAGGTTTTAGGGTTTCGTGTTTAGGCTTTAGGGTGTAGGGTCGGTAATGGAACAATATAGGGGCCTTAATAATTGGCTATACTCGTTTTGGGAGTTTTTTGTTACGATTATAGTATAATGTACCCCCAAACTCTATCTATGTAATTATTCAGGCCCCTATAGTAGGCGCAGATGCTCCAGGACCCCCCAATGGCCCTTTAATGGCCCTTATGGTTCTGAATAGTGGCTACTTAGGGTATATTAGAGAGTAGGTTGGGGGGGGGGGGTCTAAGTTTAAGTTTAAGGTTATGTATGAGCCGTAATTTTTGCAGTTATCATACTAGAATCTTACTAGAACACAGCCCAAACCCTTGTTCGGACCACTCAAGGCCTTTATACTCAATTCCCGGGAAGACTCGTTTAGGGTCTACTTGGAGGTTCATGGGACTTAATAGGTGCAGTTATTATAAGAACCTTAACTGGGGTTATAAATAATCATCCCATGGAAATTCAAGTACAATGTCATACAAGTTTTCGCTCGCTAGGGCCTGAAGCGTTACCAGCACCCCCCAACTACCCTCTCTTGTTCCTTAAATACCCACTATTGAGGACCATCGCGGCTCTATTAAAGGGTACTTGGGGGATGCTGGTAGACGGATTTTGAGTTTCTTTACTGCAGTCACATTCGGGAAACCCTGCCCCAAACCCTAAACCCTAGATTACTAAACCCGGAAGCCCCAAATCCTAAGCCCAAAACCTCAAGCCCTAAACCCTAAATTACTAAACCCCAAACCCTGAGCCCTGAATTCCCGAAATTACTAAACCTCATACCCTAAACCCTAAATTACAAAACCCCAAACCCGAAACCCTAACTTGCTAAACCCTAAACGCGAAACCGTCAACCCGAAACTGCAGGTTTGGCTAGGGTTATTCGGACCCAGAGTAGGCCCTTATTCGCTTCTTTAGGGTTTAGGTAAACCCCCTTTAAACCAAAAAGGGCACCCTTTATGTTCCTGGGTTACTCTTGGGTCTAGGTTAGGAGGCTTGGCGGACGAAATCATTAAGGGTTCCTTTAAAGTGATAAGGATTCCTTCAGAGGGATCTACAAGGGATCCTTAAGGATCTATAAGGATTCCTTTAAAGGGGGATCAGGGACTAGGTATCGATGTCGGGGTACTTCTATCTATTTTCCTTAATTGCGCCAGGTAGGGCCTGAATCATAACTAGTTTTGAGGACTGTTGAAGCCGACGCCTAGTCCCCTAAACCCTAAACCCTAAACGGCCTAGTTTACATTTCTGCGTGTGGGCTTCATCCAGGCTTTGAGCTTTAATTTAGGGCTTCATCGCAGCACACTACCATTGGTGAAAACCTTCTATCATACTAACTCTGGAGTAAGAACAACAGCAGTTGCAACCAATGGCTAATATTAATGCACCAGCCATCATGATGGTTTATTCCGTAGGTGAAGATCTATTTTCGGAGTCGAACTTTCGTGAGCGCAAGATGTCGATTACTGCTACAGTCGGGCTGCTCAGCGGCAAGACCGCTACAGTGAAAGCCGGCTTGGATGAAGAGGTGGGAACTTTAAAACGACAAGTGGAAACTGCGCTTGGAGTCGGAAGAGGGCGACTGCTTGACTCATCTGGAGACGTGTTGGATCTACGCATGCCGATAAGGAACGCCATGATCCAGAACGGTGACTCGTTGACATTGCACATCATACAACTTCAAGCTCAAGCCACTAGCACCGCATTTGCCGCCATTCTTGGCGATGGATCCGTCGTGACCTGGGGCCAAGCTGACCGTGGTGGTGACAACAGTGCCGTGCAGGACCAGCTGAAGAATGTGCAGCAGATCCAAGCTTCTGCCGGNTTTGCCGCCATTCTTGGCGATGGATCCGTCGTGACCTGGGGCCAAGCTGACCGTGGTGGTGACAACAGTGCCGTGCAGGACCAGCTGAAGAATGTGCAGCAGATCCAAGCTTCTGCCGGCGCTTTTGCTGCCATTCTTGGTGACGGATCCGTCGTGACCTGGGGTGATGCCGCCGCTGGTGGCGACAGTAGTGCTGTGCAGGATCAGCTTAAGAACGTGCAGCAGATCCAAGCCAATAAAGCTGCATTTGCTGCCATTCTTGGCGATGGATCGGTCGTGACCTGGGGNGCCGCCGCTGGTGGCGACAGTAGTGCTGTGCAGGATCAGCTTAAGAACGTGCAGCAGATCCAAGCCAATAAAGCTGCATTTGCTGCCATTCTTGGCGATGGATCGGTCGTGACCTGGGGACGTGCTGAGCGCTTTGGCCGTGACCATCATGGTGTGCGGGATCAGCTGAAGAATGTGCAGAAGATTCAAGCCACTGGCAGCGCTTTTGCTGCCATTCTTGGTGATGGAACCCTCGTGACCTGGGGTCAGTTTTATCTTGGTGGTAACTGCAATGCTGTGCAGGATCAGCTGAAGAATGTGCAGCAGATCCAAGCTTCTAACGGTGCGTTCGCTGCCATTCTGGTTGATGGATCCGTCGTGACCTGGGGTAGTCCCTTCAATGGTAGTGACACTAGTGCTGTGCAGAACAAGCTGAAGGATGTGCAGCATATCCAAGCTTCTGCCTTCGCTTTTGCTGCCATTCTTGGCGACGGATCCGTCGTGACCTGGGGTGCTTCTAATGGCGGTGGTGACAGTAGTGCTGTGCAGGATCAGCTGAAGAATGTGCAGCAGATCCAAGCCTCTGAGTGCGCTTTTGCCGCCATTCTTGGCGATGGATCCGTCGTGACCTGGGGCCAAGCTGACCGTGGTGGTGACAACAGTGCCGTGCAGGACCAGCTGAAGAATGTGCAGCAGATCCAAGCTTCTGCCGGNGCCGCCGCTGGTGGCGACAGTAGTGCTGTGCAGGATCAGCTTAAGAACGTGCAGCAGATCCAAGCCAATAAAGCTGCATTTGCTGCCATTCTTGGCGATGGATCGGTCGTGACCTGGGGTCATGCTGGCCAGGGCGGTGACAGTAGCGCTGTTCAGGGTCAGCTGAGGCTGAACATGACGTAAAATGTTTCGTCATTGCCTTACGGGGTCCTGGAAGGGGTCTATAAGCTTTACTGGTTCCAGGAGGGCTCTGTAAGGAGTGGCTCTAGACGGCTGAAATGTTTGGGCCTTGGGTTAGGGGCCTTTCTTGATTTGACAAGTATTCCCTAAGGGTCCATGTACTCATATAGTATATACATTGGCCTTAAAGTACTCCCNAAGTATTCCCTAAGGGTCCATGTACTCATATAGTATATACATTGGCCTTAAAGTACTCCCTATATAGGTACATTGGGCCCAAAGTATATGCTATTTGGGTACATGGACCCTTAGGGATTTCTAGATCCAAGATATCAGGCTTTCTCAGGGTCCAGGTGCCCAACAAATTCAGGGTTTTTTGGTCCCAACTAATCCCTTCATCCGTTTAATAAAACCCTCCCCCAACTATAAAGAATTGTTTTGGTCCTTTAATTTTAATATTAGTGGGATTCGGGTGGTTTTAGGCTTGATTTTCCGAATAATTTCGAGTCTAGAAATTTCTACTCCCAGGCAAGGGTGCGCGTCTACGAAAAGCATGGGATCGCACTCCCAGGCAGCAGTGTACTCCAGTCAATGGGTTCCTAGCCTGCGCAAACCCAACCGCACCCAATCCCGCACCCAATCCTCCCACATCCGGACTCCCTCGGACGCCGCGTTCCAAGTCCCCATGCCAACTTTCCAAATTCTCCATGCGACCCTAGCCCGGTAGTTCCCAATCCGTGATGGCCATCCTACCTGACCTCTAATTCAACATGCCTTTAAATCTACTCATTTTTTGAACTTTTTGCTCGAAACTAGAAAATTTGCCGGCCGGGGGATTCTTTATATGTAGGGGGGATTTATTCAACTGATGAAGGGAATACTATATTCTGAATGTTTTCTGTACCTAAAACCATATGACTGGGGAACTCAAACACGCTCACGAAACACACGGAAGCGCCATGAACATGTCGCAGACTCTTGCCTGCAGGCCGTTTAGGGCTTGGCTATGAGACGCGGCCACTGCCACTGCCACTGCCACTGCCACTGCCACTGCCACTGCCACTGCCACTGCCACTGCTACTGCTACTGCTACTGCTACTGCTACTACTACTACTACTACTGCTACTAGCACTGCTCATTTTGTGAGTAGCTACCGGCTACATGCTCAAGCCCACCACAGAGAGCTTTGAATATTCAGTCCTTGTTTCCCTTTTCAGTCCGTATGTAAGTATACTAGAGTATTCCCGAAAGCCCTCTTTTAACCATGCTGAAGGCCGCTGTAATAAGCCCTCATGATGCCCCTCAGAGTAGCACTCTAAAGGAATCCTTTTTTAGGGCCCCCAGATTACAAACTCTACCTACCCTACACCCTAAACCCTAAAGCCCTGAAAACCCTAAACGCTCAATTTCCTTATCTGAACCTTTAGAGAAACCTTTAACCGGAACTCTTCGAAACGAGCCTTACCCTAAACCCTAAACCCTAAACAAGCTCTAAACTAAACCATAAAGTCGAACTCAAAAGCCCAAACCCCGAGCTCCCATAGATCCCTGTCCCGAGGGCCCATGTACACTACAATGATGGAACCAGATCCCCAAAGCCATAAAAAGGATGGTCGTTTGGGACCTAATTCCACAATAGTAGTGTATATGGACCCTCTGGGTTTTTCAAGCTCTATAGTAACTGTTCTAGTGGTCCTTAGAGGAACCTTGTAAAGGCACCCAGAAGCCCCCCGCATTGCAGGATGGACGCGGCTGGGAGATCGTTGACCTGCCCTCGATGCTCCCGAAGGCCAGCTTTGCCTAGCCAGGGTTTTGGGTTTTGGATTCTATAAGGGTTTTATATGGGTTCAGAGGGTGTCCGGGTTTAGGGCTTAAGTTTTAGGGTTTGGGCTGGGTATTGAGGGGTGTTTAGCGGTATAGGAATTCCGGGCGATGAGGCTTCTATAAGTTGGGTTCTAGGGTTTATGATTATGTAGTATAGGGGTCGGAATATTAATTAGCAATGACGGAAATGAGGGTTTCAAGGTTTCGCCTTCTTTTGCAAATTCATGGGTTTTGAGGGGTTTGGGGTAGGTTTTGCGGGTATAGCATACCACAGTCATTTTTAGGGATAATCACGGGGGAATGTCACTAATATTTCAGGGCCCTGGCGTAGTCCCAACCGAGCGGGGTGAGTGGAGCTACATCCCACAAGAAGAAGTGCAAAGGAGGCAGAGCTTCTGCTATAGGGAAATTTGTAATTACCAGCACGATTTTTGGGGTTCCTTATGATAAGTACAGTGTAATGAATGCGCCCCAAAACCCTATTCTAGTGTTTAAGGCCCCTATATCATCGAATTCGTCGTTATGATGGTTTTGGAATTCCCGAGCCTTTCCCTAGCCAGAATCCCAAGACCCTAAACCCGAAACCCTAAGCCCCGCTCCGTCCTACTACCGCCCACAGCATCCACGAACCGAGCCGACGCAAATGTTGTATGGGATCTTACAAATATTGAAAAAGTGTTTTGGGGTACATTGTGCGATAGTTTTATTAGGGACTAGAAGGGAATTCTTGTCGTCATTATCCAATGATTGTTCAGAGGCCGGTAGTCTGCATGGATCTCCATGCAGTTGGCACATGGAGCTCCGCTTCGGGAAAGCTTGGATTTAGGGGGTAAGGTTTTGCTCCCAACCGCCAGAAGTTCCAAGAGCTCTTGTAAAGATATTGGACACACCCGAAACGACACACCCTAAACCCCGCAGCAGGCCATGACGGCCTCAGTTGCTTTGCAGTTTTGTTGAGCGAGGCCTCTCTAGCATATTGTTTTTTGACCTCGCAGGAGTTATATGCGGCGCAGGGGTTCATAGATTGAGTTTTTGGTAGACTCCGTGGTGCGAATCCAAGACGACACCTTGCGCAGGGTGCAAGATGCGCAAGCCATTAGCTACCTGGCCCTAAACCCTAAACCCTAAACCGTATTAGCTACCTGGCTGTTTAAGAGGAAGCAGACCTCCGACCCCTGATTGCCCGGCACTCTCTGCCTAAAGCCTAAACCTTAAATCGTAAATCCTAGACCCTAAACCCGAGACCCTAAACCTTAAAACCCTAAACCTTAAACACTAAATTTAAACCTTTTAGCCTGCTTCCTATCTTAAGGCCGCGACCCAGGTTGGTTGTGGACTTCAGGTCTTTCAGGGCTCAGGGTTTAAGGTTTTTCCGGTTTAGGTGTTAGTTTTTTTTTTTTTTTTTTTTTTTTTTTTCGGGTCTGTGGGGGTTTTGTAAGGGGTGGGGTTTGTAAGGTTTTTTGGGGTTTTGGGGTTTTTTTTTTTTTTTTTTTTTTTTTTTTTTTTTCCGGGTCTGTGAGGGTTTTGTAAGGGTTGCGATCTGTAAGGTTTTTTGGGGTTTAGGGTCTTTTCTTCTTCTTCTCCCATAAGCCCGCGTTGACGCGGCGGAAGATCTGATTGATGCCACTGCTTCTGCGTGCTCGAGCGGATGTGAACTGGATCCATCTTGACCATTCCAGGACGGCGCTGATGGTGCGGTTGATGGACAAAATCCTGCACTACCCATAATAAGGAATATACCATAATTCCCATAGTTTAGGGTACTTAAAGTAATGCAGGATTTTGTCCATCAACAGTAGCTTGCTTCCATGGTGGTGCAATGGAGGGCACAGCTTCTTCTCGATGCCGAAGCAGCCACAGATGACTGAGATGAGCATGGCGACGCCTTTGATCATCGCCGCTGCGAGAAATCAAACGCACCCAAGAAACCAAAGAACACCAACAAAAACATACAAAAACGTAAAAACTAGGACCCAGAGTAGGCCCTTATTCCCTATTTTAGGGTTTAGGTTCCCTTATAAACCCCCTTTAAATCAAAAAGGGCACCCGTGTTATTCCTCGGTTACTCTTGGGTCTAGTTAAAATTTAACACCTCAACCGCATACAGCAGAAGCCCAAAAGTTGGAAGCCCTTTAGCCTCAATCCTTAAGAGTAATGTATGGGGAATCCCAGCACTATTTGGCCTTAATCCGGTTTCCAACTTTATTGGAGTTTACTGTAGAGGAGCCCGAAAACCCGAAGACCCGAGCCTCCCTAACCGACTTCGGCAGGCCACCCATGTCCAGACCTCGGAGGAGGCTGGCTCCTTTCAGGGTTCCTTTTGGGGATCCTTTGAGGGTCATTTGAGGGTTCTTATCCGGTTTGGGGTTTGGCTTTTTAGGGATTCTTTGAGAGTTCCTTCAGGGTTCCTGAGAGTCTTTGAGGGCCTCTTGGAGGGTTTCTTTGAGGGTTCCTTTTGGGGATCCCCTTACAGTTCCGTGTGAGGTCTCTCTGCGGGGTTCTACATTACAGGCTCATGGAGGTTCAGGTAGGGCAGGGCACGTAGGGTTTCGCTGAGGGATTCGGGATTAAGTCGGTTAGGTCAGTTTGGTCTAGGTCTGGCTTTGGGATTGAATTGGGTCTACAGGCCCTAAACCCTAAACCCTGAACTCCTAAACCATCCTAAACCATCCTAAACCCCTAAACCCCTAAACCCCAAACCCCCAGGGTTTGCAGGTTAGTGTGGTGGGATTTCGGCATTTGGTTTCGACTTGAAGGTTCGGGTTTTGCGACTTCCATTTGCCCTAAACCCTCTAGGTTCCTGAGTGGCACCCTTTTGCCCTTTTTATTTTCGGGTCCCCTGATTAAAACCGACTAGTAGGAAAAACTGGGCTTTGGAGTACCATACTTTAATACTTTTTTCTTAAAGGAACCATTATAAAATAAAAGTGTATACTTTTTTCTCCCTGGTTACTTAAAAGCCCAGAAAAGGGTACCCTTCTCAAAATTGGGTTACTCAGGAACCTAGCGCCCTAAACCTTTGCATGTTTCATCGCAGGAGCCCCAGGCTTGCTTATAATGGGTTTAGGGTTAGGGTTCAGGGTAGCAGGGTTTGGGGTTCAGGGTAGCAGGGTAGCAGAGTTTAGGGTTTAGGGTTCAGGGTAGCAGGTTTAGGGTTTAGGGTAGAGACTAATGGTTATTCGTCTTACTCTTACCCTGATATCATGATTATTGGTATGATTGTTATTCTGATTAGTAATAGTTTCAGTTAGTCAGGTGCTGCGGTTCAGGAGTTCAGGTATCCTCAAGCCTAAACTGCACGCGGAATCTCCAGTCGCAGCATCGGAGCATGCGGCGTAGCGCAGGCCATGACACCAAAGCATCGATTAGGGTTAAGGGTTTGGGGTTTAAATGTAAGCCAAAAGCACTTAAGCCTGAAATCTCAAAACGCCTCAACCCTACACCCTGTAACACAAGACCCTAAACCTTGAGCTTTAAACTGAAACCCTTAACATAGGAACCCAAGAGCACTCGCAAAACACGTGGCGGCCGTGGCGAGACTCTTGAAACCATTTTGGTCCTTCAGAAAAGGCTGGAGCAACAGTTTCAGGAAGTTGACGAACATGGGTGCTCCTCAAGTTCACCTTTGCTATCCGGTTCAACGCAAGCCAAGAGGGGTGCACGGCTGACCCGCCGTGGCCGTGCAGGATCGTGCAGGAATCATTGGTGAGTGATGGGACCTTGAAGTCCATCCGCGCGTGGGTGAACTCGCAGCTCCGCACGCAAAGCCAGGCGGACGTCCTGCAGGCAGTTGCCGTGGAGGAGCGCCGAATGATGGCGTCAAACACACCGAACCGCAAACCACATCACCGAGAGAGTGGCAGGCCCGGCAACATCCATGATGTTAACGGCGAGCCTGTACTGAATGTAGAAGAGGCTAAGTACTTAGGCTCGCAGGTTGCGTGGGCCCAGCCTTAGAAACTCGTAAAGGCGAGAGTCACAGTCACGTTGCTTACCTTAAGCTCCAGAACCTGTGGAGAAGAATCAAAATCCGAGGGAAGGTGAAGATATTCATGGCTAGCATAGTCCCGGTGCTACTCTAGGGCCTGGAAGCTCTTGCGCTGGAAAGACACCTGAAAAGCATAGACGCCTTGTTTCATAGATATTTACGAAGGTGCATATTAAAGCATATTTCTACTCGCACAGTACCAACGAAAGAGTATGGAAAGTCTCCGGTAAACCGCCCTTGCCGTCCCAGACCCCACTGTCTCGCCAACTCCAACAAATCGCGGACATTACGGCTAAACAGCCCACAGACCCACAGCATCATGTCGTTTTCTCGCCGGGATACAAAGACAGGGTTAAACTTACGAAATCCAAACATCGGGGTCATCCCTGTCGGTACTCGTTCGAACTAACTGTAGAACGCGCTTACCATCACTACCTGGACCACACCGCCACCCCTAGGTTCAGGAATTTCAGGAGGGATTTCCTACGACTCAAACAGGTCCTTCAAGAATACCCCGCCTTTGTATCGCTCCTGGTAGCTGCGCCGACGCGCCAGCCAGAATTCCTCTGCTTTCTGCGATGTACAGTCGGGAGCGCACGGCAGCCTTCAAAAACATAGGAATCCCAAAATAACATAAACATAAACATCTTAGAAGGATATCCTTACCTGCTTGGGCTTCCTTCTAAGAGGGTTTATATGAGATATCTCTATGCTAATTTTTGCTTATGGGGCCCTTTTAAACCCTAAACCCCAGACCGACCCGTTCGGATTTCCTACGGCCTGGACCAGGCGCATGCTCGGATCGAAGCTCTTAGCCAGCGAGGTGCAAATCCCTGACTGAACATGGGTAGTTCTCTAGATTAGGGTCCCTTTTGGGTTCCCAAACTAAAGGACGCCGTGTTAAGAGTAGAACTATATACTTTTGAAGTTTAGTGGTTTAGTGTTTAAGGTTTCTAGGGTTCCTATAGGGGTTTCTTGTAATTAGTGCCTCTAGAATCCCTGACTTAATGTTTGGGTCTGAATAATCTAGGGTGTAGGTTCTACGGCCTGGGGTTTACGTATTAAGGTTCTGGGTTGGGGTCTTGAGGTATAGTTATAGTGGAATGTACCCCAAGACCTGTTGTAGTTATCAAGGCTCCGATATTAGGATTTCACTATAGAGTGCTTGAAGTTCTGGGTCAGGGTTTAAAACAGTGGCCTGAAGGTGGCTTCGTACTTCGGACCATTTGTTTATTTAGGTATACCTTGAACTACCAAAACGTACTTCTATCATTTTTCCGCGGGCGGCCTCGGCCGATTTGGAGTAATATACATGTCATAATTGGGGGTTTAGGGTTTAGGGTTTTGGTTTTGGGTTCAGGGCTTTAGGGTTAATCGGATTCGGAGCGTGGGGGGTCTAGGGAATCAGAGAGAATCGAAGTGGGGCCGGGTTCCTGCTGTGGGGCGGATTCTGTGTCCAAATGGTTGCATTTGCATGGACCTTTGAACCACGGGGGCTCCAAGGTCTGTTTCAATTGTATGGCTTGTTAGTGGGTGGGTGGTCATGCGGGTGGGTTTTTGAAAAGCGAAACCACGCTGCCAACAAATAGTTTCGATCGTCATGTCGAAGTTGTCGACCATGCTGTCCTTCGGAGGAATGGCGATCTGACCACGTGAGGTCGAAGTTGAAGTTGTCCATGGTGTCCCCGAAGATGGCGGTAGACTGAGTACGGCCGTCGACCCTCCGAACTCCACCCTGACGCTCGTGATGGTCACGAAGTTGCTTTTGCGCCGTGCGGAAGGTCGCATGCTCAATGAGCGGTCAACGCGTACGCATGGCACTTGCGATGTTTGATATTATTACCAGTCCAATATATACCCTTAAAGCCACAAAACAGGACACAAACTGAAAGCCTGGAGCCCTAAACACCTGAACCATTGATTTTCGAACAGCTAATAAAAATATAATGCCCGACCCCTAAACCCTGAAGCCCTCAAACCCTAAACCACAAACCCTCAAGCTTTAAACTCTAAACCCTTAAATCCCTGCACCCGCATGAAACCCGAAACCCTTATATGCTAAACCCTAATTTACTTTCACGTGCTCCAGTGCAAGTGCTTGCTTAAGCATCCGGTAGGACCCAGTGTTATTAAGCTTTGCAGTATCGTTTCGTCGTAGGGTCCCAATAAGTTCTATCTTTTACCTGTAGCTCCATAATCAACAAATCTCCATAAACAACAAATTAATATGTTATGACCCTTCATTACTATAGAGTTTGACCCTAAAACCGGTAGGGTTTCGGATCCACAATTCGCTTATGACAAGAACATACAGAAACGCAGGTTCTGGTTGTCCAAGGTAGGACTTTGGTGTAAAGGGCTGAGGGCTTAGTGTGATTTTCGCGGAGTTGAGAGCAGGGTTGAATTCAGGGTCTAGTGTTTCGGGCATAATTAGGGTGTAGGGTTTACGGGTTTAGGGTTTTAGGGCCTAAGCCCTAAACCCTATGCCCGAAACCCTATAGGTTAGGGCTGTTGTGACAGGATTGGGTAGGATGGTCACGTGTGCAACGTTTGTGGGACCTCCTGGTGTCTAGGGTTCAGCGTTTCATCAAGGGTTCGCGAGTTTAGGGTTTAGGGCTTAGGGTTCTCCATTTAGGGTTTGGGATTCAGGGTTTGAGGTGTTTTTAGGTTTGTTCGTTCAGAGTTTGAAGCCAACATGCCCCCCCCCCCCCCCCCCCACCCCCCTCCACTCCACTCAAAGGGGGAGCAACATTACTCTAGTTATACTGGAGTTGCAAAATAGTTCGGAGTTTCGGCCCTTCAAGCATAAATCCCTTAATTTCTTCAATCCTCAGCGCTCTGATCTCCAAGTCAGCAAAATATGAACATGTCGAGGGAGCTCGGTAGGATAATTGTCTAAACCCTAAACCCCTAAACCCTAAACTCCTAAACCCTGAACCCTAAACCCTAAACCCCTAAACCCTAAACTCCTAAACCCTGAACCCTAAACCCCAAACCCTAAACCAGGCCCTGTAAACCCGAAAGGCCCCAAATGCCAGGCCGCACACCATCAATCCTACGACCTCAAACGAAATGCATCCACAAAAGACATCCGATATCCTAAGCATTGCAAAGAAGTGAGTGGTCAGTGTGTACGTACTAACCCTCTGCGGAAGGAAAGAAGAGCTGACAGGTGCAGGCTTTGTGGTTTTATGAAAGGTCTCGTTGTTTTTAGGTTCAGGGTTCAGGCTCCAGAGCAACATAGGGGTCGCAATGATTACCAACAGTATTCCTTAGGGTTCCTTGTTACATATATATCTAGTATAACCGTATATCTCGCAACCCTATTCTAATCATGAAGGCCGCATGTGACATTACAGGGTTCAGGGTTCGCCGGACAATAAAGAATTCTGGCTGACAACAGAAGAGCACAATATTCAAGCCTGAGTGATGGTAATATAGTTGTAATATTCTTTAGGGCCTCTCATTATACCTACAACTGCCATATACTATTCCACCATAATGCCCCTGGTAGTATCCTGCATAGAACCGTTAAAACAACGCATAGCACAAGCTATACCTTAAACCCTGATTCCCTTCAAAACCCGAAATCCTAAATCCGAGAATGGCAACACTTTGAAGGAACCCTTCAAAAAACCTTTGAAGGAACCCTATCCTACGTAATTGTTAAGGCCCCTGTAGCAGGTGTCTTCCAGCAGCATTTGGCTGTGACCTCAGGAATGGGCAGCTTATACTAGAATCCGCTGAGCTTCACCAAGTTGCCGGTCAATTTTTTGTTCGGGTCACTGTCGGGCTCATGGCGTTTATAAAGGTCTTTACAGTTTAAGGTCTAGAGGACCTTCCTCCACGAAGGTGGTTTAAGATTCTGTTTTGCTGGGCTTTATGTGTCGACAGATGTCCGTGGGGTTTTGGGGTGTGCGTGAAGGAGTTGATCAAAACTCGGGTCATCGCGGGGTCCTGCGGTTTAACCCCCACGCCCCAATCCCAAAGCACAGAAACCACACGCCCCTTATCCGAAGCTATGGGAGGCCCGTAAGTGGCTTACTGAGGTTTTACTTGAGCACAGGTCCCTTCGGAGTCCACGGATGCGACTCCTTTGTTCACCAACGTCTTGATGCATCAGAATAGTGTCAGTCAGTCATTAACCCGAAGCTCAACTCAAAGCCCCGACACCCCACACCTGAAAGGAATGTCTTTTCTTTTTAATTATCCTGTCTTGCTCAATCCCCTAGGGGGTCCATGTACCCAAGTAGTATATACTTTGGCCTTAAAGTACTCCCTACATAGGTACATTGGGGCCAAAGTACATACTTTTGGGTACATGGGAGTTTCCGAAAATAGGTACCCCTGATTTTCGGAAACTCCCACATGGACCCTGAGGGATCCTTCGCTCCCAATCGACCCGTTTCTCCCAGTCCATCGCGCGTGAGTGGTGCTCGCCCGCGAGCTTTCCATCCTCGCGAGGGGCTGAGAAGCTGAACTTCAAGGTTTAGGGTTTAGGGTGCTGGCAGTGTAGGCTTTGAAAGCTAGAGTTTTTATGCAAAATATGTAAAAGTTGCTATTTGTCGAGTTTCGTGTTGACTGGTGCTACTCCACCCCTACACCTAAAACACCCAACCTCGCAGGCCTAAATCCGAAACCCGATAACCTAGACTGTAAATGAACCTAAAGCCCCTGAACCACAACCCATAAACCCTACACCCTACACCAACAGAAATCCTTAATTCCTTGAGCTCTTAACCTTGAAACCCGAAACCCTAAACCCCCAAATCCAAACCCTGAACAACCTGTAAGGAAGCCTTAAAGGAACCCCTATCAAGGCACTATCGGGGCCTAAATAAATATTTGTACTATTTTGGGGTTCTGTATTATTACTGTAGTATAATATAGTTCAAAACCCTATTATTGTAGTATAATATACCCCCAAACCCTATTCTAATTATTAAGGCCCCTACATGAACCCCGCCGTATGCCTATAAACCCTAAACCCTAAGCCCGGTTTACTATGGGACGTCCAGCCTAGGAGTCGGCAACGTCAACATCCGCATCCCGCAGTTGAGGCTGTTCGACTTGGCTTCTTACGTGGAGGATCATGGGACTTAGTAACTGGGGTTATAAATAAGGTAACCATACTTATAATTACTTATAACCCCACTTAAGGTACTTATAACCTTACTTACTAAGTCCCATGATCCTCCNGGAGGATCATGGGACTTAGTAACTGGGGTTATAAATAAGGTAACCATACTTATAATTACTTATAACCCCACTTAAGGTACTTATAACCTTACTTACTAAGTCCCATGATCCTCCAAGTATGTGGAGTGCCCAGATCGCCGGTGCAAGCTGCGGCTGGACAACCTGTGGAAGTTCCTCAGCAGCCACTTGGATCACTCCTACCATGCACCAGCGAGTGTGGGACAGCACGTGGACTGATCCTGCTGAGATCAGTCTGGGGACTTCCGGCCGCATGCAGAGGTCCAGTTCAAAGTCTACGATCCTTCCAGGCTTTAGGCACGACTTGAGTCGGTGGTCTTTCGGGACATGCAGACACCAGACTCGGTGCTTTTCGAGCCCGGCCTTGCCTTGCTGGGCAAGAAGATCAAGCGCAAGGCATCTAGATTTTTCTGCATGGGGACGGAAGTTGGAGGCTTACTTGTCATTTCAATTCCATCTGTCAGGCAGACCCCAAGCAGCCCAGAGGTGGCAAGAACCCAAGAAGATGAACTACTGTTGATGGACAAAATCCTGCATGACCCTAAGGACCCTAAACTATGGGAATTATGGTATATTCCTTATTATGGGTAATGCAGGATTTTGTCCATCAGCCGTATTAAGAACCCTTATAGACTTACAGACCCCTTTGGAGGAGCCCTTGAAGTTACCAAGTCCCATGAGCCTTCAAGTATAGCTGACCCCCAAACCGAATCCTGGAAAGGAAGCCGTAGTGGAAGCCTTAAGAGCGACCTCAGCAAGAAACCCTACAGAACCTTGAAAGTGATCTTCGAAGGGAACCCTTTCGAAGGAACCCTTAAAGGAACCGTTAAAGTGTCCTTAAAGGGAACCGCACTCTAGTACCCTATAGTACCCTTAAAGGGAACCCTTTTATAGACCTATGGAGCCCTCAAGGTACCCTTACAGGAACCGGAAGGTTTGCCCTGAACCCTTGAAGGAACCCTGAACCCTAAAACCTTAAAGGAACCCTGAAGCCCAAACCCTTACAGGCTTAAGGGAACCTGGAACCCTAAACCCGAAACCCTTCAAGGAACCCTGAACGATAAACCCTTGAAGGAACCCTGAACCCTAGACCCTTGAAGGAACCCTGGACCCTAAGCCCTTACAGGAGCCCTGAACCCTGAACCCCCTAAACCCTTAAAGGAACCCTAAACCCTAAACTCCCTACACCCGTGAAGGAACCCTAAAGTCTAAGCAATATAAGCCCTTAAAGGAACCCTTAAAGGATCCCTTAAAGGATCCCTTAAAGGAACCTTTGAAGGAACCCTTAAACGAACCCTTACAGGAACTCTTGAAGGAACCCTTAAAGAGCTTTCTATAGAAAGGTCTTCCAGAGCCTCACCTCAGCGCGATGCCGTTCTTGGGCGGCTGCCTCGGGATTCGGCTTTAGGATGCTTTATGGGCTTGGGGTTTCGGGCTTAGGGTTTAGGGTTTAGGGTTTTGGGGTTTAGGGCTACGGCTTTAGGGATTCGGCTTTAGGATGGTTTAGGGCTTTGGGTTTCGGGTTTCGGGGTTCTGTAAGTGCTTTGAGGATATAGATAAAAGTTAGAGGGCTACTACGTGATAGGGTTTATGAATGGTTCCTTAACAAGCTACTGTGAAGAGGTTATGAAGGGTTACGGGTACTATAAGGGTTTTGCTATGGGTTTAAAGTTTAAGGCTTAAGGTTTCAGGGTTCCTGAAAGGGTGACTGTAAGGGTTCGGTTTTATGAAGGGTTCTTTGAAGGAGTACTATAAGTTCTGCAAGATGTTTAGGTTTTGTGAAGGCTATAAGGGTTCTGTTGTACGAACGGTTCCTGGGGATTGTGAGGGCTCCGCAAGGGGGGTTATTGTAAGGGGTTCTGGAAGGCGTTTAGCGTTTTAGGGTCTGGGGCTTGTGGCTTCCATTTTTCGTTTTGAGGAGTTCTCATGTGGTCTCAGACCCTTTGCTATAAGGGCCTTCATATTTCAAAGGGCGTTTTGGAGTGTAGTGAGGTTTATTTAGTTCTTGCAGAGCCATAGGGCTTTAAAGCCGCGATTCAGGGGTACACCGTCGACGGTGGCGCTTCCAGCTTCGTTGTCTTCTACTTCGGTCTTGTGGACGGTCTGAGCTGCATCTACTCTCAGCCCTACCTGGACCCTACAAAACCTTTCTCTTAAGGGTTCCTTGTTATGATTTCCTTATATAAGTCCTCAGAAAGGTTGGTCATTTGGGGTCAAGGTAAGCCCGAAAGAACCCTAACCACCTACCCCTTGACATTCACCGCGATGCCAACAATGCGGGTGGCCTTGCAGCGATTGCCGTCGGCCTGGGCGACTACACCGGAGGGGAACTGTTTGTGGAGACTTCAGAAGAAGAGGCCTCTGGAAGGCGGCGAATGGGGTCCAGATTCCGGGGAAGTTGCTGGATATCCGCGGCACCTATGCAGTGTTCGACAGTACTCGTTGGCATGGCGCGGAGAGTTACGCTGGAAAAAGATGCTCACTGGTGGCGTACACCCAGTATCTGTCCAGTCTCGCTCTCCGCGACGAATTGGTGTCCTTGGGATTTCCTATTTCTGAAAAAGTCGGCGAGCAGGCCGAAACCAAAGCCCACACATGTGCCCAAAAGCCTTGAAATATGAGTCCTTAGAGCCTAAGGGTAAATCTTGAACCCTAAACCCCAAAACCCTAAAGAACCCTAAGCTTGAACCCTAAACCCTAAAGAACCCTAAGCTTGAACCCTAAACCCTAAAGAGCCCTAAGCCACGAACTCTAAGCCCCCAGCCTGGGAAAACAGCAAACGATTTGGATGGACACTTCGCATTGCCGGCGCCCCGAAGGCTTGGAGCCCCAGTATTTGTGCAATGTAGAAGCTCAAACAAGTAAGTAGTTCTATATATATGTATATATATACCTTAACCTACCAAACCCTACTTTTTTGTAGGTTCTTAGTATAAACCCTAATAGGGAATTTATAGGGACCCTACAAAAAAGTAGGTTTTGGTAGGTTAAGGTATATATAAGTCTAGATTTACGTACGCCAAAACCCGGTTCCAATTATTTTAGGCCCCTGATTTCGATACCCTTGCAATCAGGGAACGGCATCGATGCGTAGAACCTTTTGCCGTCGCCGTTCCCTGAGTGCGCAGTATATACTCTCAACACCCTGAACCACTCAAACCCCTCAAACTCCAGAAACACGAACACCCAAACCCTGAACCCGATTTTAAAGCCTTTAAGTGCCTAGACCCCTTAACCCCATGTAGAAGCCGTACTTCTGGTAGTTTCGGGAACCCTTTTCAAGGAACCCTTCCTTACAAAGCCCTGGAGAATAGCCCTCCACCCCTTCTCCCAAACCCCTCCCTAAACCCTAAACCCTAAGCCCTCAACCCTAAACCGTAAGCCCCAAACCCTGAGCCCTAAGCCCTCAACCCTAAACCCTAAACCCTGTTGCCACCATAGTTAAAAAAAATCTAAACCCCGAGGCGCCACCCCACAGCCGCTCAGCGGATTGCTGCCGCCCTGCAGCGTGCCCCCCAGCTACTGGGAGACCCTTCGGGCTGAAACCCTGTTTAGGGTTTAGGGGTTCCTTTGAAGGGATCTATAAGGGTTTAGGGTTCCCTTAAAGGGATCTATAAGGGTTTAGGTTTAGGGTTTCGGCTGTTTAGGGTTTCGGCTTTAGGGTTTCGGCTTCAGGGTTTCGGCTTGAGGGTTTCGGGTGTAGGGTCTGGGTTTTGCGTGTTTAGGGTTTAATTAGGGTCCCGGGTTGAGGGCTTTGGGCATGGGTGTGGCTTGGGGCTCAAGCATGAGAACCTCCACGATTTTCACAGCAGTTTAAGTATTGTGGTAGACCAACGGGAACTTTTTGTCTGTCATCCCACAACTGCCGTCCCAAAGACGCTTGAAGGCTTACGAAATAGGTTTAGGGGTCGAGGGTTGTGATCCCGTCAGCGGGATGCTGCTCTTGGGCTGCTGCCTCGGATTCGGCTTTAGGGTTTAAGGTTTACGGGTTTAGGGGCCCCAACACCGGGAAATCTTGAACCCTAAAACCCTGAACCTTGTAACCCAACAACCCCCATACACCCTAACATAGCAGCCTAGTTCTGACTAGTCAGTAGTACGACTGTTCCTCTGCATAGCTTCTTATGGCGTATATAGTGAGATAATGTACATTACTGTACTATGAATATGCCCGCGAAGCCTTATTCTAGTTATTAAAGCGCCTAAGCTAGGCTACCCTAAACCCTGAACCCTAAACGCCTAGGCTGGGTCAGCTGGGGCGAGAGTCAAAGCTGCGTGCTGCGCTCCTGTCGGTGCGTCGACCCGGGAAACTCCTGAACTGTGGGGTTTAGGCTTCCTTTAGGGTTCAGGGTTTAGGCTGCTCTACCCATAGGCCCCAAAGTAGTTCCTTTTTGGGATTACTCTATAGAATTCTAAATATGAACCCCAAAAAGGAACTACTTTGGGGCCTATGGGTAAACCCTAAACCTTTAGGGTCTAGGGTTTAGGGGCTCTGTACAAGGAGTTCAGGGCTCAAGGGCTTCAGGGTTGAGGGTTCAGACGTTTGCTCTCTTTTTTTTAATGGATCACCTGTTTAGTTAGGGATTGGGGATTGGGGTTCAGGGGTTTGGTTTTAGACATGTCTGAACGCGCAACTTTCGGGGACAATGTCAGGGCCATGTGGTGAGTTTCCGAAAATTGGGGGGGGGGGGACCTTGTTTTGGGGTCCTTATATTAAGGACCCTACTATTTAGGGTACTATGTTAGGGTCCCCTATTTTCGGCAACTCCTATGTCGGTGAGAGTGAGTCAAGTCGGTTTCATTCAACTTTTGGCTCTGAGAAGTCTCATCATCATCATCTTCTTCTTCATCTTCACCTGTGTATGTTTACATTTATCAAAAACAATAAATAAATATATGTATATACACACAAGTTCGTTTATTGACTATAGATCGCAGGACATTACAGATCACACTTCTTCGAACTATTCTCATTGGACTCTACCCCCCCCCGCCGTTCTTATGTTGATACCTTGGGGGCGGGGGGTTCTACTACGTACTTTCAAATCTTTGTACCCTTTAAGACTTCTCCGTAACATTCCGTAATGCCCGAGGTAGCTGGCCCTTGACATGCTTCAGCGATGTGAACCAGCACCGGTTGGTAACTTGCAAGAGCTCCGTTGAGCATAAACTCCGAATTACCCCCAGAACAGGGTTCAGGGATAAGGGATTACTTGGAGGTTNCTTGACATGCTTCAGCGATGTGAACCAGCACCGGTTGGTAACTTGCAAGAGCTCCGTTGAGCATAAACTCCGAATTACCCCCAGAACAGGGTTCAGGGATAAGGGATTACTTGGAGGTTTTTGGAACTTAGTAAGTACAATTATAAGTACCTTAACTGGAGACATAATCAGGTGTATACTTGCCTTATTTATAACCCTAGTTGCTAAGTCCCATGGACCTTTAAGTAGGGGTCTTCAAAGTTACAATTAGCCCAACGTTGGCAGTACTTACCCTAAGGGCCCATGTACCCCAAATAACATTTACTTTTGGCCTTAAAGTAGTCCGTATCTAGGTACTTTGGGGGCCAAGCTTTCCTATTTGGGCCTTAGGGTTATAGATTTTGGACACCAAAGCCGGTACTGTTTGTGCAATTTTGCCGCCTGGATCCAGNCTTAAAGTAGTCCGTATCTAGGTACTTTGGGGGCCAAGCTTTCCTATTTGGGCCTTAGGGTTATAGATTTTGGACACCAAAGCCGGTACTGTTTGTGCAATTTTGCCGCCTGGATCCAGGAATTGGCTTTATCTTAGACCGACATCACAAGTTTTTTTCATACGCAATGTCACATATGTTCCCGTTCCCCTCTCTCTTTGTATACATATATAAGTATATAAAATATATATATTACATATACACATGCACTCGCGCACTTGCCAGTCATGAACCTCAACTCCGACACCTTACACCCTAAACTTGCGAACTACCGGGCTTCTGCAGGGAAGCGCGGCCAGCGC
>BGNK01000839.1:0-10229 GCA_003297005.1 Symbiodinium sp. clade A Y106
GCCCTTTTGCCCTGTCGTACAACTTCCGGACCCTCGACAGTGGGAAATTTCTTTTTGCCATGCACACCCGAATAAGAAATATCTAGAGTCTGGGGAAGGAGCACCCGTTTCTTATTAAACTGATCGACCGTACCAGTACACCTACACCTACACCTATACCTTCACCTACACCTACACCTACCACCACCACTACTGCCACTAATACTACACCACTGCTACCACTATCACCACCATTGCCACCATCACCGCGACGACGACCGCTAGCACCAACTACAGATTCGACTTCTAACAAGGCGAGATACGCCTTGGCTCCGGTGCATGAATAGAAAGTCTTTGGGGCTTCCTTTTTTTTAGGATCTATGAGGGTTCTATAATAAGGATCTATAATAGGGTTAAGGGTGTAGGGTTTAGAATCGGAATGATTTGGGATTCAAGGATCCGGTTTAGGGTTGCTGGCAGACTGAATGTAGACACGGCGGCCATTTGTGGCTTGGGTTAACGGATCCGTTATGCGGTTCTACAGGTTTTTTCGTGAAACGTGGCACTCGGAGTTGTGCTGACCTGCACGAAACTTTCCAAAAGACGAAACCGTAAGCTTAGGTTCCTGAAAATGGACCAAGTAAATGTCCAACTGCCCCCATTCGCATCATGTTTTGCGACTAAATCGTAAACCGTAGCCCTCAAGCTCCAACTCCCATGCTGACTTTGCGAGTCTGCTGAATCCTAAACCCAAGGTTCCCAGACCCT
The DNA here is from genome assembly GCA_003297005.1 of Symbiodinium sp. clade A Y106. Classification (NCBI taxonomy): domain Eukaryota; class Dinophyceae; order Suessiales; family Symbiodiniaceae; genus Symbiodinium; species Symbiodinium sp. clade A. The sequence goes on from BGNK01000839.1 coordinate 748, forward strand.
ACAGTCCAACTCCGAAATCCTAAACCGTAAACCCGAATCCGTAATCTTACTTTGGGAGTCTGGGTGTCCAGCCCATCCACCCACTTCCAATACTCCGACCTGACTAGGTCTTGCTCTAAAAGTTTAGGGTTTAGGGACTGCCGGTTGAGGGTTTAGGGATTTTGGGGTTTAGGGTTGAGGGTTTAGGGATTTAGGGGTTTAGGGGTGTAGGGTTGGGTTAGGTTTAGGGCCTCAAGAGTGGTGCGAAGGCTTCGTGGTTGGGGAGCCGAAGCTGCAGGATCTTCGGCTTAGGGTTTGGACATTTTGGGATTTACCTGTAGTCTCCATTGTAGTTCCTTTTTGGGGTTACCTTATAGGATCCTTATTATATATTTGGTTAAACCAAAAAAAGGAACTACAATGGAGACTATAGGGTTTAGGGTGAAGAGAGCCTGGAATTTAGGGCTTGAAGTTCAGGGCTTAAAGCGGCTTACGCTTCAGGGCTTCGGGATTCGATTTTAGGGATTAGGGCTTGGGTTCGAAGGATTTGGGTATCAAGTTTCGGAAATGTAAAGTCGAGGGGGTGTGGTCTACCATACCCAAGGAGCGGTTTTGGCGGCTTCGAGTTTTGGGATATCCGGACCTGGGTCCGTTGTACTGTTGATGGACAAAATCCTGCATGACCCTAAGGACCCTAAACTATGGGAATTATGGTATATATTCCTTATAACTATGGGAATTATGGTATATATTCCTTATAACTATGGGAATTATGGTATATATTCCTTATAATGGGTAATGCAGGATTTTGTCCATCAACCGTATTGCTCCGCCCAGTCGTGGCAGTACAGCAGCTCTCAGACTCGCCCTCGCCTAGTACTGGAACCAGAACTACGTCCTCCTTCCAGTAGTAGTGGTACTCCTTCCAGTAGTAGTGGTCCTCCTTCCAGTAGTAGTGGTACTCCGTAGTAGTAGTAGTAGTAGTAGTAGTAGTAGTAGTAGTCGTAGTAGTAGTAGTAGTAGTAGTCGTAGTAGTAGTAGTAGTAGCTGTAGTAGTAGTAGTAGTAGTAGTAATAGGAGGAGGAGGAGTGGTAGTGGTGGTGGTGGTAGTTATAGTGGTCGTGGTGGCAGTGACAATGGCAGTGGTAGTGGTTTTGGCAGTGGTAGTGGTTGTGCTGGTATTGCTAGTAATATTACCATTACTATTCTTATTCTTGTTCGTCCTCGTCGTAGTCGTAGTAGTAGCAGCAGCAGTGGTACTAGTAGTAGTCGTCGTTACTAGTACCAGTACCAGTACCAGTACCGGTCAGCAGTAGAGCCAGGACCACCACTGCCGCAATTTATAGCAAAGGTGCGACAACTACCGTAAAAACTGATCATCAATCTAGCACCCCTTGTGGCAATCTTTATACTTTCCTTTACCCTTGAAAGGAGCCCTTACATGATCCCTTACAGGATCCCTTAAAATGAGCCTTAAAGGAAGCCTATTGTAGATCCCTTAAAGCACCCCTTACTTAAAGGATCATGGGACTTAGCAATTGGGGCTATATGTAAGGTAACTACAGTTATACATAATTATGACCCCAATTAAGGTACTTATAACCCTACTTACTGAGTCCCATGTTCCCCCAAATATCCCCATAGTACCCGTATAGAAACCCTTATAGAAACGAAACCCCTTATAGATCCCCTTTTTAGGATCCCCTTAAGGAGCCCTACCTACTAAGTCCCATGATCCTCAAAGTAGACCCTACCCCTATAGATCGCTTGCAGGGGTCCCTAAACCCTACTTACTAAGTCCCATGATCCTTTAAGTACCCTAAACCCTAAACCCCTAAACCCTGAACAGTACCTTATAGATCCCTTAAAGGGACCCCTTAAGACCCCCAAACCCTACTTATAGGAAGCCTTAACGTCGACCACACTCTTAGAGCTGGGCCCCTTCTTCTCTTCGAGGCCCAGCCAGCACATGTGGTCTCCACAGAGATCCTGTACCTCAGCGTTTAGGGTTTAGGGCTTAGGGTACTCGGGGTTTTAGGGTTTAGGGCTTAGGGTACTCGGGGTTTTAGGGTTTAGGGCTTAAGGCTTAGGGTTTACGGCTTAGGGCTTAGGGCTTTAGGGTTTAGGGTTTAGGGCTTAGGGTACTTGAGTGTTTTGAGAGCGAGAGTAGGGTCCCTTTGGAAAGGGGGTCACTACAGGGCTTTACTGAGGGGCTGAAATAACGCCAATAATTATGACAATATTAGCAACAAGAATACTAAGTTCCGAAAACGGTATCTCTGAGGGTCGCTGTAAGCTTTCATGTTTTAATGTCGGGGCCTTAATCATTGGAGTAGGGTTTCCTGACAATCTTCTACGTTAGGTATAATATGAACCGTAATAATTAGTATACTTCGTCAGTATCTCACGGAAATTAACGGCTAAACTTGAATAACAGTGCTGAGCTATATGAACTCAAGGGCACAAAGAGCATTGGTCAATGGAGATCGAAGCTGTTTCTGCCTGGTTTGGAATTAATGCTTAACGTAGGAAAACTGAAAACCCTGAACCCTAAACCGCTGAAACCGGGCTCGCGGAACTCGGTGGGCACCAGTCTACCGTTCTTTTAGGTTTTTAGTGTTCAGTGCGTGGAGGCCCCTGAAAACATAGTTCTTCGGTCTTTCGCAAGCATAAACTGCGACAGAATTAGCAAGTATCTACGTATCGGGTTCGAGATGTGTGATCTTACGACCTACTTAGAATATCATGGGACTAAGTAAGTAGGTTCTTAGTAGACTTGTCAGTACCATAGTGCGGGCCATTCAAACCTTACTTACAACCTACTTACCTAGCTCTGTCCCCTGATCAGATCCTCTAAGTAGCCCTAAAACCCCAAACCCTACCGTGCAAGTGTAACCCACGGACCCGCGAGATCGCCGCTGTCTCCATTCTTTGGTTAAGGTTTAGGGTTTGGGGGTTTAGGGGTTAGGGGTTTGGGGTCTAGCGTTTAGGTGCCTAAATTGAAGGCACCTACAAAACCTCAAAGCCCTGGAGGAAGGAGTGAACCAAAGAACCCCAAACCCAAAGCCGTAAACCCTTAGAAACCCGAATACCATAGGGGCAGGCCCTAGTTTTTCAGACAACGAAAACCGCAAAAACCCTCAACCTTAACCCGTGCAAAACAATGATGGATCCACGAAATCCCTGAAAGGAATCCCCTAATCTTAAGAAACCACCAAAAAACCTCAATTAAGGAAGCGATCTTACATCATTTCACAGTTCCAATTGCAATTTGAAGTTGCTTACTCAATTAAGGGATGCTGCAGCCTACCAATAACACTAAAACCCTGAACCCCTTCAAACACCCTGTTATTAGACCCCTTCCAGAACCGTCAAGGAAATCATCGAAGGCCGGGTGGCAAAGTACTGCTCATCGTCTGAGCTGATGGAAGCCAAGAAAGCCGAGGACTGGCAGGGCGGCTAGCGCGTTTAGGGTGTATGGGGTTTACGGCGTACAGAGTGTAGGGTGTCTAGGATTTAGGGCTTTCATTATTTGGTGTTAGCATGCAGGGTTCAAGGTTTCGGGTTTAGGACGGTTTGCAGAGAGTCTTTGTAGGGTAAGAGTTTGTAATGTCTTGTGGGTGTCCAAAGGTTTTATCAAGGCTTCTGGGGTTACATTAAGGTACCTTCAAAGGGTCCTTTAAGGCTTTACGGGTTGTCTTACGGATTCTTTGAAGATTTTGTGCAACCGTTACTGTAGGGAAACTGTAAAGGGGGTTTGGGTGATGGTTCAGGGCTTTCGGGCGTGTCAGGAACCTGAGGGTTCATGGTGCGTAGCGTAGCTAATCGGACGATAATTGGAATTATCGAAATTGGTCTGGTTGAGTTGTCTTACTTTTAACCTTCTTTGTAGCCTTTCTACCAAGGCCCCTGACCCGTTACGTGGGTGGTTGCTCCACATATCAATTGTTTTCTGGCTTTATGGTCTTGGTGTTTAGAAGAACCACATTCGGGCTTGAAGCACACCTTACCGTTTACGGTCGGTCACAATTTTTGCAGGGCTATCACCGGCGTAAGTCTCAAGATTGCCGCTGTAACCCCTGCAGTATTCCGACTTCTGGCATTTCCTTGGTCACCGTGCTGGATCCGGTGGCAGGAGCGAAGGCAAAACCGGTGTCGGCACGGCTGGCGGGGCTGCAATCACAAGCCGAAGCTTCCACCATCTGTTGCTGCTCTCCGGGGTGTTCGACTCCGCCGATGCCTCCTGCAGAAATCGACGACGGCGCTGCCGGAAGCCCGTGTGCCCTCGCCACCGAAGTAGGTGCCCGGGGAACACACGACGACACCAACGTCGGTTCCGCGCTCCAGCCAACCGGTGGTGCTGGCGTTGGCGGATTGGCTTGCGTCCTGAGTGAGCAGTTCTCTCGCCACGAAGCAAGTGGAGTGGTGCTGGTGGTTGTCGTAGGCGGGCGGTGGCCTTAAAGACCACTTTACCCTAAGGGTCCAAGTACATAATAATCAGGTGCTCTTCCCAATACTAACCGGCAGAACTACTATCTAAACCCGAGTATCGAATTCTTCAGTCCTTTGGGCCATGAGGGTTATGGTTCTAATCAATATGGATTTGGAGGGTTGTAACGCTAGCGGTGCTTTTGGCCTTCGTGTAGTGCCCTGGCTACAGACTTTGCAGGTTTAGGATTTAGGTAAACGAAAGACGAGGAAGGCATGTTGTAGGTGCCGGCACTGTATAGGCGCGAAGTCAGGTCGAAACTAGCTGAAAAACGCACCACTCAGAGTCCCATACCTCGAACATACCGGAAACCCTAGTGAAGCCCTCCAATTATAAACCCCTTCTATCGCAAAACCTTGCAGAACCTAAAGCGCTCAATGCTAAAAAAAAGAACCGTTAGCCGTGATAGGCTTACGAAGGGTTTAAAGTTCATGGTTCTGGGGTTAATATAAGGCAAAACCGATCCTTTAGAGAACCCCACCTAAACCCCTAAACCCTAAACCTTGAACCCCTAAACCCCTAAACCCTAAACCCCTAAACCCTTCTCCAGCCTAAGACGTCGCCCTTTCCAAGACCCTACGAAGGACGCTACTCACTATTCCAAGACCGCGCAGAGTAGTCTATCTTAAAGGATCATGGGACTTAGTTACTTAAAGGGCTCCTTAAAAGGGTTCCTTAAACGGGGTTCTATAAGGGATCTAGAAGGGCTTTGAGTACTTAAAGGATCATGGGACTTAGTATTTGGGGTTGTATGAGTAAGGCAGCTACAGTTATAATTGCTGATAACCCCAATTAAGGTACTTATAACCCTACCTACTAAGTCCAATGATTCTCCAAGTACCTAAACCCTGAACCCGAATCAGTGAACCCTGAACCCAGTTCTGTAAGTAAGTGTTGTGGAAAGTATATGATTTATCCCCAAGGGTCCAAGTACCCAATAATCATATACTCTCCAAAATCCTAACCTACATAACTACTACCCTAAAACCGAGTACCTGATTATTGGGTCCTTTGGACCCTTGGGGTATTGTCTGCCTGGACTCGTAGGGTATGAAACAGTCAAGATGCTTCGAGGAAGTCCTGATGACCTGAGCTCTTGAGGATAGATAACCTTATCATCGCCATATGGGTGGTTGTCAAACTTAGGGTCCCTTTTTGGGTGCCCTAAATAATAGGTGCCGTATTATACTAGGGACCCAAAAAGGGACCATAATTTTGACAACCACCCATATGTAAAGTGATGGTTGCCAACACTAGGGCCCCTTGTGGGTCCCCAAACTGTAGGGCGCCGCATTAGGAATAGAGAATTACACGGGGTTCTCCAGAAGATCTGTATTGCTGATTTCTAAACGTCCACCCATCCAGGACTTGTTGAAGGAGGGTTTGGGGTTTAGGGTTTAGCCTAAACGCACCCCGAAGCCCCAAACCCACAAACCCTCACCCCTAAATCCCAAAACCCGAAACCCAAACCACCAAATCCTCAAACCCGAAACCCTGAACCACAAACGCCAAAACCCAAACCCTAAACCCAAAACCCCTAAACCCTAAACCCGAAACCCAAAACCCTAAATCCTAAACCCTGAAACCCAAACACCACCCCAAAAACTCTACATCTCCGAAGGACCCTTACGCCTGACACAAACCGCACCGAACCTCCCGGCATCGATCCTCGGCGTCCTGTAAGCATTGCTTTTGTCTTCTGCTTTGGGGTTTAGGGTTTAGGGCTTAGGGGTTAGGGGGTTAGGGCTTCGGGTTCGGGGTTAGGGTTTAGGGGTTTGGGTTTAGGGTTCTGGGCTTACCTGGACCCCATAAAACCTTCCCCTCCAGGGTTCCCCATTATGATTTCCTTCAAAGAGCCCTTGAAAAGGTAGGTTATTCGGGGCCCAGGATGGGTTTAGGGCTTGGGGTTTACAGGGGTTCAGTTTCTAGGGTCTAGTATTTGAAGGACTGGGCTTTTAAGTAACCAAGGAGAAAAAAGTATAGACTTCTATTTCATAATGGTTCCATTAAGAAAAAAGTATTAAAGTATAGTACTCCAAAGCCCAGAGGATTAGGGTCTTGGGTTTAGGTGTTGTGTATTGCTGTTTGTTGCTTATTGTGGTTCTAAGGTGACGAGGGCTTACAAAGTCTGCGCGGGGCATTTATGGCCCTAAACCCTAAACCCTGAACGACAGTGTGTGCAGATGGAGGTTTTTGAGGATTGAAAGAAGGCTCAGGGTCCCAAAATCCGGGCTAATGAGGTTCGGGACTATGGCTTGAGGCATCCACGAGGGCTTCTTTAAGGGTGTTTTACAGGGCGCCACATCCGGAGTCTACTTTGAAGATGGGTTGATGTTGGGGTTTGGGTTTGGGGGTTTAAGGGGGGTCAAAACCGAAACCTGCCTGCTGGCAGAGTTGGAAGTACGGGAAACCCTAAACCCTAAACCCCAAACCCTAAACCCTAATCCCTACTGAGACCCTAGGCCCTAAACCTCAAGCCCCAACGCACCCAAAGTCCAAACCCTAAACAAACCCCAAGGGTCCAAAGGACCCAATAATCAGGTACTCGGTTTTAGGATAGTAGTTGCGTAGGTTAGGATTTTGGAGAGTGTATGATTATTGGGTACTCGGACCCTTGGGGAAACCTCAACACCCTGAACCCGAAACCCACAGGTATAGAGCTCGAGAGTCATGGTAAGACGCACCCTGCCTCAAAGGGTTCAGGGTTCAGGGCCAGGATAAAGAACCAAAGACCTAAACTCCAAGCCGAAGCCCTTAATAAACCATAAAACCCCAAACCGAAGCCACTAAACCCTAAACCCCACACCCCAAACCGAAGCCACTAAACCCTAAACCCCACCCCCCAAACCGAAGCCACTAAACCCTAAACCCCACCCCCCAAACCGAAGCCACTAAACCCTAAACCCCACACCCCAAACCCTAAACCCTAAACCCCACCCCCCAACCCTAAACCCTAAACCCCACCCCCCAAACCCTAAACCCCACCCCCCAACCCTAAACCCTAAACCCCACACCCTAAACCCTAAACCCCAAACCCTAAACCCAAAACCCTAAACCCTAAGTTCTGCCGAATAAGACAACCATAAGGGAGCCTGGAAGTTGGCAGGCCAGTGGAAGAAACGATAGCAGGAAATCCTGTGACACAGGTCTGTCCCTACCTGAACCTACCAAACACCTACTTTTTTGTCGGGCCCCCAGAAATTCCGTATTAAGGTTTATAATAAGAACCTACAAAAAAAGCAGGGTTTGGTGGGTTAAGGTAGGTCTGGTGTTTCAGAGTTCCAGTCTACTTATAATTAGGAGGTTTAGGGTTTAAGGTTTAGGGTTTAGGAGTTTAGGGGTTTAGGGTTTAGGGATATTGGGGCTAAGGCTTAGGGTTGAGGGTTACAGGGGTTTAGGGCTAAGGCGCAGCGTTTAGGGGGTTAGAGGTTAAGACTTCGGGTTTAGGGCCCAAAGCCCCTCCGAAGCCCTGCGCCGCTTCGAAAACCCAGGGCTTTGTGTTTGGGGGGTTGACTTGGGCCTGCTAATAGAGGCGCCTTAATGATTAGAACAGGTTTTGGGGTATATGAAACTATAGTTATAATAAGGACCCCCCCCAGTAGTGTTGGTAATTATTGAGGCCCCTACATTATGCCGGATGTATCGTCAGACCCAGTATGCACGGAACCTCAGACAGAAGAGCAGGGCTGATCAAGAAAAAGAGCGAAGCTTTGCAAACAACATGGGGTTTCCGAAACAAGGGACGCTAATATAGTACCCTAAATAGTAGGGTCCATATTGTAAGCCCCAAATTAAGGTGCCCCTTTTTTGGAAACTCGCACATGGGTGTAGAATCCAAATCAAGATGCTTCCGCTCTCTTGCATAATATGGGAGTTTCCAAAAATTAGGGGTACCTTATTTGGGGATCCTTAGAGTAAGGGTCCTACTATTTAGGATGCTCTATTAGGGTCTCCTATTTTCGGAAACTCCCATATGTGGTGGGTTCAGAGCATTGGGCTTTAGGATATAGGGATTGGAGTTTAGAGTTCAGGGATGTTCAGGGTTCTAGGTTTAGAGATTCAAGGGCAGCGACGAAACTGCAGTCAGGATAACAACGGCAATCATCGCTAAGGGTCCGAGTATCTAATAATCATATACTCTCCTAAATATTGAGCTACATAACTACTATCCTAAACCCAAGTACCTAATTATTGGGTCCTTTGGACCCTTAATCATGATCAGGATAATGGGTTTGGGGTTTAGGGTTTAGGGTTAAACCCTAAACCCTAAACCCTTAAACCATATGAGCCGTAAGCCTTGACACCCAAGCCTCAGCCCCCCACGCTACACCCGAAGCCCAAGCCCTCTGAACCCTACTTGAAGGGGCAGGGGACTTAAAGGGCTCCTTAAAGGGATCTATATGGTTTAGGGTTTAGGGTCTGCTTGAAGGGGCAGGGGACGTAGTAAGTAGGTTATAAGTAGAGTTATAAGTGCCCTAAATGGAGTTACTCTAATTATATCCCTACTTATACCCAACTTACTAAGTCCCCTGCCCCTTCAAGTAGAGCCCTTTAAGAAGCCTGTCTACCCCCTTACTTACTAAGTCCCCTGCCCCTTCAAGTAAGCCCTAAACCCTAAACCCTACAGATCCCTTTAAGGAACCCTATAGATCCCTTTAAGGAGCCTGTCTACCCCCTTACTTACTAAGTCCCCTGCCCCTTCAAGTAAGCCCTAAACCCTAAACCCTACAGATCCCTTTAAGGAACCCTATAGATCCCTTTAAGGAGCCCTTTAAGAAACCTNTCTACCCCCTTACTTACTAAGTCCCCTGCCCCTTCAAGTAAGCCCTAAACCCTAAACCCTACAGATCCCTTTAAGGAACCCTATAGATCCCTTTAAGGAGCCCTTTAAGAAACCTGTCTACCCCCTTACTTACTAAGTCCCCTGCCCCTTCAAGTAAGCCCTAAACCCTAAACCCTACAGATCCCTTTAAGGAACCCTATAGATCCCTTTAAGGAGCCCTTTAAGAAACCT
>BGNK01000839.1:10249-45240 GCA_003297005.1 Symbiodinium sp. clade A Y106
TCTACCCCCTTACTTACTAAGTCCCCTGCCCCTTCAAGTAAGCCCTAAACCCTAAACCCTACAGATCCCTTTAAGGAACCCTATAGATCCCTTTAAGGAGCCCTTTAAGAAACCTGTCTGCCCTCTTACTTACTAAGTCCCCTGCCCCTTCAAGTATCATTCCGGCACCCCGAGCTGGGAAGCCCGGCCCCCAGCTTCTCCAGTTCTCGGGGCATTCACCGCTGTCGGACGATTTTTGCTCGCAAATGGCCTGCAAAGGGTGCTAAGTAGGGTTTCTATAGTACCTATCTATAGTCTCCATTGTAGTTCCTTTTTTGGTTAACCAAAATCTCTATTATAGGATCCTAACCATAAAACTGGTTAACCACAAAAAGAACTACAATGGAGACTCTAGGAAGGAATTGATATTATGGTTTGGGCAAGTATCCCCCATGTAGGTGCTTAGGACCCTGTGGGAGGAAGGCTCGGTATTTTCCCGGTTCCAAGTTCCAAAGCTAGTAGCGTCGCGGAATACTATCTGGGTCGGATGCATCAGCTTCAAGAGCTTACAGTGGCTTTCCTTAGGGTTTAGAGTTTAGGAGTGTAGGGGTTTAGGGTTTAGAAGAAGCATGGGTAAGCTGCTAGATTGGAAATACCGCAGTTTCGATCATTTTGCCCGTACAGTAAAGAATAGCAGAACCTCCATTGACCAGAACCACTCCAATGTCTGTCTATACAAGGGCTTGTGTTGATAGTACCCGGCAGAAAGTAGGCTCGTAGGTGAAGGAAGAGAGGAACTGACATCATCCGGACCTTGACAATTAGACTAGGCTTCTGGGGTATGCCAGAGAAGCGTTTTACAGGGACGATGTGGGGATACATGCTACTACTCGTTCCAACCTCTATGTCAAGCAGGCTCAGACTTACTTGTCCATGAACCAAAGGCCAACCTTTGAACGTTACTGAGCAATTCTACAGGGTTGAAGGTTACTTGCTGTACTGTTAACTGGATCCTTCGTTGGTTTGGGGAACGCCGAAGACCGAAACTCTAAAACTTAATGCATCCCAAACCCTAAATAACCTAAATCCTATGCCTAAAACCCAAACCCTAAACCTAAGCCCTACAACAAGCCAACCTAAATCGTAAACCTTAGGCCCCAAGCCTAAATCCTAAAACCTAAGCCGTTGTTTGGGGTTAACAGGATTTTGGCCTGCCCGAGAGCGAAGTGAACCGGTACATCGTACCAGAGTCCTAAGATCTCGGGTGGTTCACTGGGTTGGCGTCAGGGTTTAGAGTTTAGGATTTAAGGTTTAGGGGTTTTAGATCTAGTAATTAGGGTTTAGAGGCTTAGGGTTTGGTGTCTATGGCTTTCAAGTTTAAGGCTCATGGTGTAAAGGCTGAGGTTTTGTGGTTTTGTGTAGGTTCTTCTGATATACCCTGATATCGAATTGTATAGAGACCCTACAGAAAGCTAGGTTTTGGTAGGTCAGGGTAGGGTTCCCAACCTGTTATACACCAAACACCTGCATGCAAGGACCACAAGGGCTCTACTACAGGGTACTTGGAGGGTCGTCCTGGTAAACTCTAAAACCCTAAACCCCCCAAACCCTGAAACCTAAAAACCCTTAACCCTAAAACCTAGAAACCCTAAACCTCAAACCCTAAACCCTGAAAGCTAAAACCCCTAAACCCTAAACCCTTAGCCCTAAAAGGTTAGGGCTTAAGAGGTTTAGGGTTTGGGGTGAAGAACTTTGGGCCAGCTCCGAGCTCGGAGTTTAGGAAATGTACTAGGGTTACAGGGCTTAGGGTTTAAGGTTGGGGGTTTAGGGTTTAAGGTGTCGGGTTGTAGGTTTAAGGTTTAGGGTTTAAGGTTTAGGGTGTAGGATTTAGGGTTTTGGAGCAACAAGAAGAAATGTGGTTTTAGCGTTTTGGGGGCAGCTAGGCCGAAGCCCTCCAAGCAGGAAGGCGTAAACCCGAGGATCCGGATTCTGTCAGCGAAATCACAGTTTGGGTCCTAAAGTTAGGGTTTAGGGTTTACCCTTAGGGTCCAAAGCACCCAATAATCAGGTACTCGGTTTTAGGATAGTAGTTATGTAGGTTACTATTTTGGAGAGTATATGATAATTAGGTACTTGGACCCTTGGGGTTAGGACCCTGACCTCAACAATTGAACCTCTAGCCCTGGTCACATGAAGCTGTCCAAAAACATCGAGGATTCTTAAACAAGACACCACAACCTCAACAAGCAACGCCTTAACAAGTATCCACGAACCCTAAACCCTAAACCCTAAATCCTAAACCCTAAGCCCTAAACCCTAAACCCTTAACCCTAAACCGTACAGCAAAGAGCCCTGAGTCTTGACCCTCAAGAAGCGCCTAGCGCTCGTTTTTGTCGTTATTGCTGGTGCCACCGGTACCGGAGTCGGCCTACCCCAGGTAATCTAGGCTGAAATGCTTAAACCATAAGACATTATGAATCTTAAAATAAACCTAAACTGAAATCGCAAGACACTAAAACCCTGAAGACTGAATCCAGCTGGTATCCCTACATCCTAAACCCCGGACACCATAACTAGGTGGGGCTTTTAAAGCCTTTGAACAATATTAGCAAACAGGATTCTCTTAAGCCCAATAAGGGAAAATATAAAATGTCCCAAAGCCCTACCTACAGTGAACCCCAGAAAGTTGGAACATGGCTTTAGGAGGATTAGTGCTAGGATCCCTTATACTTTACCTTAAGGGCATGAGGATAATGATGTTCCAACTTTCTGGCTTCTACTGTNCCTACAGTGAACCCCAGAAAGTTGGAACATGGCTTTAGGAGGATTAGTGCTAGGATCCCTTATACTTTACCTTAAGGGCATGAGGATAATGATGTTCCAACTTTCTGGCTTCTACTGTAGATGAACTCTACACCCCGAAGCCCGATAATATCGCACTGCGAGATGCCATTGACCCAGTGAAGCGGTTCCTCTTTCTGCGCCACCTGCCGCCACGCGATTTTAGGCTGTTAAGTAACCAGGGAGAAAAAAGTATAAACTTTTATTTCATAAGGGTTCCTTTTAGGAAAAAAGAATTACCCATAGGCCCCAAAGTAGTTCCTTTTTGGGATTACCTTATTGAATTCTAAATATGAACCCCAAAAAGGAACTACTTTGGGGCCTATGGGTAAAGTATGGTACTCCAAAGCCCAGATTATCGTACCCATATAGAAACCCTTATAGATCCCTTTAAGGAACCCTAGAAAGGACCCAAAGTATGGTACTCCAAAGCCCGGGATTTTAGGTTTCGGGAGGTCAAGGCCTTACCTAGAGTCTCCATTGTAGTTCCTTTTTTGGTTAACCAGTTTACGGTTTAGGGTTTAGGGTTTAGGGTGTTAGGATCCTACAATAGAGATTTTGGTTAACCAAAAAAAGGAACTACAATGGACACCATAGGTTTAGGCTTTGAAGGTTCGGGCACGAACGGCTCCGTTAAGGCCTCCTTGCTAGGGCCACTTGAGGAGTAGCTGCGAACACTGAGTGATCCCTGAGACCGAAGATCACCATGTTTAGGGTTTGGGGCTTTAAGGTTTAGGCAGAATTCTGCGGCAACAGCAAGTTCGGGCCCCAGTTGCCGCAGTATGCAGTTGCTCTTCTCACCTGCGCTGTAAGGTGGCAACGACTCGGGAAGGGGACGAGAAGAAGCAGCAGCCTTATGACCTGCATCCACGGCCTCCAGGACGACTTCTTTGGCTATGGCGTGTCTGAGGTTTGCTGTCGGTGCTGTCGGCTGGCGTGTAGAGCTTTTGTTCAGGTGTAGGGTCTGGGGTCTGCTTGGGTTCAGGATTTGGGATTTACGGTTGGGTTCTAGCTCTATAGCTTCATAGGGTTTAGGGTTGCCCAGCCCCTTCAGAATAATGCCGTTCTACAGTGCACGACTTGAGCGTCGGGGTCCCTTGATGTAGGGTTCAAGAGGTGACCTCCCCCAAACCCTAAACCCGCCCCCCGGCCGGTATGTTGAAGTTCATGATGGCAACCTGGGCCACTCCGCGCGCTAAAGTATCTACTAGCAGCCCTACACGCTAAACCCCAAACCCCTAAACCCCTAGATGTAGGGGCCTTAGTAATTAGAATAGGGTTTCGGGGCCCATTATACTACAACTATAATAAGGCCCCCCCCCCCCCCAAAAAAAAAAGATAGGTAATTATTAAGGCCCTATATTAAACCCAACAGCCTCAAGCACTAGGCTGTGAAGTCTCGTGCTTCGTGTTTTGCGGCCTTGTGGGCTTTGGGCTTGTAGGGTATACGGTATACGGTTTACTGTAGGAACCTGATAAGAAACCTTGGGCCTTTGTTAGGGTTCCTTATATGAACCCTACTAGTTTGGGGGTTATAGGCCCGGGTTTTTTTAAACTGGTTCCATTACACCATGAAGTTGGCTGCTCCGCCCCCACTACTAGTGATACAATCGGAATATATTATGCAGGGGATTTAGCTGCAATTTAGCTACCATTGCTGTTCATGGTCACTATCAGACCGTATTGGTGTTTGGGCGCCCATCCTTTACTTAGTGGCCGAGTACCCTAACCCAAAAAAGGTTAACCTTTTCAAGAATGGTAAGATTATATAAACCCCCAAAGAATTAAAGGTTACCCTCTCAGCTTCGAAGTATATAAATCTCAAAATAACGAAAGCGCCTCGACCGAAGCGAAGAGCAGCTGATCGACTAGCTGACTGGCTGACTGCCATCCCAAAACCCATAACCCCCGCCGGGCAACGAAGCTCAACAACAAAGGCTCATGGGCAGCACGTCTTAGCAGAAGCAAGGGTGGCAGCATTCCTGCATGAGTTCCAGGATGGACCTGCTTGTGTTCATGTCGAAGTTGCACATCTCTTTTCCGTCCTGACTCACGACCACCTCGATCGTTCTGGGCGCATCCAAATCGTCCATCACTAAGCCAGGTATGTGCCAGAAAAGTGTCCGCTGCTGGATCCAATGGGATGCTGGTTGTTTAACCTCCAGGACAATCCAACTGATGTAGGGGCCTTAATAATTAGAATAGGGTGTTGGGGCCCATGACTATAATGTTAATAAGAAACTCCCCAAAATAGTGTAGGTAATTATTAAGGCCCCTATATTGTGCCCTCACCTCCCTGCTTCCAAAAGTGGGCGCCCAGAAGATCCTTGGCTTAATGTACACGAAATGTATGAGCCCAGCAGGCGTTAAGTTCTCCCGCTGCCTGAGTAAAACCTAATTAACTATTGCACCGTGGGGTGTTGGTAACAAGGCAAATCCTACACCTCAAAATCTAGACACTTGAATGCCTAAGCCCGCAAGCCCGAAACTGAAGCTGGTCCCTAAACCCAAATCCCTAAACGAAACCCGGTTCAAGCCTGAGACCTGTCGTTTGCCTCATCGTATCCTGAACTGATGAGTGTCCAGACAGCCAGACAACCCAATACCTAGATACTTGGCGATTGGGATGCATTATTAGGCACTTGGTAAAGGTATGCTGGCCAGGATACAAACGCCACGTCCCTAAACAAAGCCCTATGTTCAAGCCTGAGATCTGTCGTTTGCCTCACGGTACCCTAAACTGGTTAAATAGTGTCCAAAGAACCCATTAGCTCGGCGCTTGACAGTTGGGGATGTAAGTTAGTATCTGGGGGGAGAACAATGATTATGCGGCACTTGCTACGGCTACGCCGACTAGGGCTTTACCCCTAAACCCCAAACCCTAAACCCCAAAACCCTAAACCCCAAAACACCAAAACCCTCAACCAACGCAAGGACTTTTTGAGAGATTCATCCTAGACTTGCTGCCGAGCCGGGACTGGTAGTAGGAGGGGCAGGTATGAGGTTAAGGCGCTGAGGGTCTGTGAGTTAAATGGTTCGTGGTTTAGGGGTCTAGGGTTTGGGGGTTTAGGTGTTTAGCGTCGAGGAGTTTAGTGGTTTAAGGGGTTCAGGGCATATTCGAGTTTTATGGTGAGGGTTCAGGGTTTACACCAGGAATCTAAACCGTTCCAAGATAGCCATAAGCAGCGGCATAAGTCCTCTGTGGGCCCTATTGGTGTTGCAAGATCCTCACTAGTCACTCGCGCTATCAGCAGCTTAAAGCTACGAATGGGCCTAAAACCCAGAGCGTGCTGTGCCACAAATTTCGAGGAGCTGTCTCATCCAAGCCGTTGCCATTGTTGGGCTCCCCTGCGCAAGCTTTTCTGGCTTAACCCTTATTCTAGGAGGTGTTCTAGCGTTGCACAGGGATCGATCTATGCGATGTTCATGTGCTTTTGGGGGGCTTACCCTGGGGCCCGAAGGCTCTGGGGTCTCATGGACCGAGCAATCACACTATATCAAGTTTTCAGCATACATTTTAGGTTGAGGAATCTGGGGTTTAAGACTTGGGGAAGGGGTTTCGTGGACGTTAGAGCATCTTTGGAGGAAATATAACACAGCCAGGCAGGAATGTAATTGGAGAGTCCATGCAACCTCCACTCGCCGGCCCTAAACCACTAAGCCAAAATCGTCCACCATACACCCTAAAACCTACACCCGAAAACCTAAACCCTGAAACACCGAAACCCGGGTGCACCCGAGACATTAAGCTCCAGATAAGCTGGTATTTGCTTCTAGGGAGTTATGTCGGGTTTTCCAGGGTTTAGGGCTTATAGGGTTTAGGGTGTAGAGCATAACTATGTAAACCCTAAACCCTAAACCCGGTTGGGTTTGGAGGGCTCCCTGCCTTTCTATTTGGTTGTGTCTTCGTGGGGGGTTTCTACTACAGTAGAAGCTAGAAAGTTGGAACATCATTAGCCTCATGCCCTTAAAGTAAAGTAAAGGG
Organism: Symbiodinium sp. clade A Y106; assembly: GCA_003297005.1. Classification (NCBI taxonomy): domain Eukaryota; class Dinophyceae; order Suessiales; family Symbiodiniaceae; genus Symbiodinium; species Symbiodinium sp. clade A. The sequence goes on from BGNK01000839.1 coordinate 17,055, forward strand.
AATCCCAGCATGAATCATCCTAAATCGATGTTCCAACTTTCTGGGGTTCACTATATNCTACAGTAGAAGCTAGAAAGTTGGAACATCATTAGCCTCATGCCCTTAAAGTAAAGTAAAGGGAATCCCAGCATGAATCATCCTAAATCGATGTTCCAACTTTCTGGGGTTCACTATATTAGAGTACTGATGCGAATAAGGAACCCTGAGACGCCAGCAAATGGGAGTTTCCGAAAATTAGGGGGTACCGTCTTTGGGGTCCTTATAATAAGGATCCTAGGAGAAAAGGGTACTAGATTAGGGTCCCCTATTTTCGGAAACTCCCAAATAGTGTTGCTAATCATTCCGGTTTCTGATGGGGTGTTCAAGCTTCTGATGGGGTGTTAAGGTTCAGGGGTTTAGGGTTTATGAAGTGTTAAGGCTTTGACTAGAGCCTCAACTGAAACTTTTTGCACTGAGGGGGGAACAGGCGGAATACGTCCTCAGGACACAGTTTAGGGTTTAGGGCCTTTAACTTTAGGGTCTGAGGGCCAGCAGCTTGAAGTCTGTTATTGCTCCTTCTGAAAACCGTCTAGTTCCTGAAAAAAATATCTCTCCTGCTTGACATGAAAGGTGGTTGCCTTTGGCCCAATTCCAGTAGCCCAGCTTGCCGGCGTTGCCACCTGCCCTGGGCAAACAACTAATTACACTTTAACATTGCGTTCCTAAGTCCAAAATCTGAGGGACAAGGCTCCGTAAGGGTTTCTGCAAGGGCTTCTGTAAGGCCCCCACACGTCCCCCCGCAAGGGCCCCTGTAAGGGTTTCTACTATAAAAAAGATCCGCGACAAGTGCGTAAACCCTAATCTCTCAACTACCTATAGTCTCCATTGTAGTTCCTTTTTTGGTTTAACCAAATATATAATAAGGAGTTTATAAGGTAACCCCAAAAAGGAACTACAATGGAGACTACAGGTACGATCCGAAACAACACCGCCTCTTTGGGGCTGAGTACCCTACGGTTTAGGGTTTAGGGTCCTAGCCCAAAATAAAGGATAGCCTTTTCAACAATGGTACGATTATATACACCCCAAAAATTACAGGTTACCTGCTCAGCTTCTGAGGCCTTTTGACAGTTTCGACCGACATGGTTCCCTAACATGAAAGGCTGGGAAGCGGTATCACTTGCTAGGCCCCCTATACTACAACCCTACGAACACCAATCAAACCCCTAAGCCCTGAACAATAAAACCTAGAGAGTCCAAACCGCAAAGGCCGTATACCTAAGCCCCAATGACCAAAATTGCAAGTCCGTTTCACAAAACCCGTAAAGGACGTCTTGAAGGAATCCTTTAAACAAAGAAACCCGTGCAAACTGGTTTCACACCTTTGAGCTCCCTGCAAAACAGCCCCATACTCGTTCAAAACGAATTTTTTCTTCCCTAGCTCCTACCTGAACCCGAAACAACCCACCGTTTCCTGCTTCCTTCTTTTGATTTCCTTATCTAAGTCCTGAACACGATGGGGTCTGCAAGATCAAGGTAGATCCTAATTTCTTCAGAGATCCTTCTTATCTGGTTTAAACTAGATCATGGCGGTTACCCAGAGACTACAGTCCACTAAACAATACATAGACCCTAAGCAGTGACTATTTAAGTGATCATTAGAAGCGGATTTAAGGTCTGCTATGACTTTGGTAAGCAATATTGTCTACATACCACGCGTATGCTTCCAGAGATCTTGAAACTCGTTTCCGAACTGCCCACTTAAACCTATAGAGGTACCCCGATAGCCTTATTCAATACAAGAAGTGCCGAATTACGGCCCTCTCTGCCGGGATTCGGGGGCAATTGATCTGCCCGGGGCCAGGTTTCAAGATCAGGCTTTGTAGTTTTGGGGTACTATAGGGGAGTCTATATATGGCACAATGCTTTTTTCTTATATGCTGTCATGTCTATGCATAGGGACCATTGCAAGAAGTTACCAGAGACGGTTCTAATTATGAGTGATTTATACGCCTTAGATTGATATAGGGCTTAGGTTTAACTGACTATAACATCAAGCACTATCAGAGTGCTAACGCGAAGACAGTGTAAACCACAGCGTCCTAGAATAACACCCTCGACTAAGACTCAAGCAAAACAAAACGTAAATAAATAGATCAAGAAAGAACGACATAAATACACAAAGAAAGAAAGAGCGGACCCCACAACAACACACGCATCCCCGTGAAGCCCTTGTAAACTCACAAGCACAAAAGCCCGAAGGCGCGCAAGATGGTCCTGCTGTCAAGAGACCCGTCGATCCAGTACCTTTTCGGTATTCATTCATTCGTATGTAAGTATGTATGTCTGTAAAAATAAATAAATATATATATATATTACACACAGGAATATGTTCATATTTATCTTGTATCTTCTTTATGATATCTGTACCTATGGGTTTATTTACAGATTTTGTCAGGAATGTAAATGGGTTCTAAAAAAGGTTTCGTAGCGGATGTTTGTAAGTTTTCGAACAAGTTGTATGGGATGATTCAGAGCTTTCAGAGATTATGCGAGGGCTTACTAAATCTGTAAGGCCTCGGGTATCAGGGCTAGAGGTTAGGGTATTTCGAGGTTTCGGAGTACAAGAGTTTAGGTTTCAAGGATTTAGGGTGAAGGGGTTGGTGCTTTGCGGATTTAAAGGTTTAGGGCTTGGGCTTGCGGGTTTAGCGGGTGGGGGGTCACGGAAAGCCGTGGCCAGTAATGATCCAGTAATGCAGCGGCCTTGACGACTCCGTGGAGCTGGGTTTGGGGGTAATATAGGGGCCTTAATACTGTTGATGGCCAAAATCCTGCATGACCCTAAGGACCCTAAACTATGGGAATTATGGTATATTCCTTATTATGGGTCATGCGGGATTATGTCCATCAACCGTAATTAGAAAGGGGTTTGGGGGCCCATTATGATAAAGAGCACCCAAAATAGTATAGGTAATTATTTTGGGCCCCTATACTACATGCAAGAAAACGTCTACCAGTCTTCGGAGGCTTCCAGGTGAGGTCTTTGCGGACCAATTCAGACCTGGGAGTCTCCGCGAGAGCCCAATACCCCTTAATTAAGGAATATCCCTTAAATCATTAGGGGCTTATGATTATTATTATGATTTAGGCTATATATTCCTTAATTAAGTATTAATTAAGTATTGGGCTCTCTGGGTTCCGAAAATAGAGGGTACCTTATTTGGGGTCCTTATAATAAGGATCCTACTATTTAGGGTACTATACTAGGGTCCCCTATAATCGGAAACTCACACCTGGGCCCCAACATCTATGAGCCCAACAAATCCCGGGAGGAAATACCCTAAACCCTGAACTCGCCCCTAAACCGAAAGCCCTCCATCTTACCAATCCTACCGACCCTTTCTAGAAACCCTTAAGGGACCCATCCCTAAAAAAATGCACATTTACGATTTTTATTTTTAATTTCTAGGTAAACTCTGGACCGAAATCCCTAAACCCTGAGCCCTACATAGGACCCTGAAAGCCGCCCTAAGCCATAAAAACCCACATCCCTAAACCCTAAACCCTGAACCCTAAACCTTAAACCCTGAACCCTAAACCCTAAGCCCTGAACCCTAATCCCTAAACCCACATCCCTAAACCCTAAACTCTACAAAGGACCCCTGACAGCCAAAGCCCTGAACCCAAGCCCTTCTCGCAGCCACGATGCCAGTCCTCGCCCTGCGGCTCCTTGCCGACTTAGGGGCTGAATACCCTAGCCCAAAAAAGGTTGGGGTTTAGGGTTTAGGGGTTTAGGGGTTTAGGGTTTAGGGTTTTAGGGGTTTAGGGTTTGGGGGTTTAGGGGTTTAGGGTTTGGGGGTTTAGGGGTTTAGGGGTTCAGGGTTTAGGGGTTTAGGAGTTTAGGGTTAGGGGTTTAGGGTTTATGGGTTTAGGGTTAACTTTTTTTCTTAAGGAATGGTAGGATTCTGCAAGCCACAAAAGGTTAAAGGCCTTCTCAATACCGGTAGGGTTATATATCCCCAAGAAGGCGAAAGGTTACCTACTCAGCTCCTTGCCGAAAGTTCCGTCGTGGTTTTATAGGGCTCCCAAAAAGCACATAAGCAAAAATTAGGATAGGGATATCCCATATAAACCCCCTTCTCATGAGGCCCAATAAGGTAAGGATATCCCTATAAAATGCTTATGCTTATGTGCTTTTGGGGGTCCCTAATTTAAGGGTTTCAGGGTCCAGGGCTGAAAGATCTTTAGGATTTCAGGGTGCAGGCTCTAGGGAATTACCCTAAGGGTCCAAAGGACTCAATAATTAGGTACTTAGGTATAGGATAGTAGCTATGTAGGTTACTATGTGGGGGAGTATGTGATAATTAGGCACTTGGACCCTTGAGGATTAGGCTTTAGGGGTTTGGGGTTTAGGGCTTCAAGGTTTAGGGTTTCGGCAATCAGGGTTAGGCGTGGGGGCTTAGGATCTACGTAATTCATAATAGTCTAGGGTTTAAGTTTATGTTTATTTAGTCTCTAAGCTTCTTGTGCGAAATCTGGCAAATTCTGAACCACAACTACAGAAGGATATATGTTATGATTGAAGGCACACTCCTAACAAAGGGCTGCTGGGAACTCTACACTCTTAATCTCTCTGGGTAACCCTCCCAGAACATGACCCCACTCTTTCACGGAACCCCTAAAAAAGAATGGGGTCTCAGAGCATTCAGTGAAGTTTAGTGTTTAGGGTCTAAGCCTTGTTCAAAACATGCTTCCGACTGTCCAGAAATGTCCGACACTGTTTCTAGGGTTTAAAACTTTTGGGGGGTGAGAACTTTCCGGTTTCCTTCTCATCCCCTGTCCCAAACCCCGGTAGGATAGTTCCAGGCGGTGCACGGCCGCCGAAAACGTCTGATTACAGGATCCTTTAAGGGGATTGGTTCAAGGGGGGTTTAGGTGCTTAGGCATTTAGGGGTTTCGGGTTGCGGGCAGGGGACGAGGAGGGAGAAATTAGGGATTACTAGGTTATATACCCCCCTTTGGAACCTCCTCCCCTTAAGGATCCTATAATCTGAGGCTTCGACTTGGGCTTCCGTGACGAAGCCGGAGTTTTCGAAGTCCATCTGAAGGATTCCACTCGGGGCCCTTCCCCCAAGGGTCCAAAGGACCCATTAATTAAGTACTCGGATTTATGTAGGTTAGCATTTTGGAGAGTATATGATTATTAGGTACTTGGACCCTTGAGGTTCTAAAGGGCTCCAAGCGTGGGATCCAGATAGGTGGGGAAATCCAAGGTGGAGTCCTTGTACAAGGCATCCTCGATCATTGTAACCCTAAGCCGTTAAACCCCAAAACTCCTAAACTCTAAACCCTAAACCCTTTTCAAACACAAGCCCCGTCCCATCTTTGGAGGCGCCCGACCAAAAAATATCCCTAACCCTAAGGGTCCAAGTACCTAATTACCATATACTTTCCCAAATAGTAACCTGCATAACTATTATCCTAAACCCAAGTACCGAATTATTGGGTCCTTTGGTAGGGTAACTTATCGAAACGGTTTCCTGCTTGGGCGTTTTGGGGGACCTGGGTTTGGGGATTAGGTTCTTTGATCTGTCAGGGTTCCTTTCAGCGTTTCTCTAAATACCTTCTAAAACGTCGCGGGGTTTTTGGGGTTAAGTTAGGGCTTCGGGTTTTTTACCTGTAGCCCAAAAAATACCGTTTGCGGTGTTCCCTAGAATCTTTGTTCCATGGGGCCAGCATGCATGCACCAGAAATGGAAACTGCACCGCGGACCCTCCCAATGACTCCAGACCCCCTGAATTAATTATCAAGGTGTAGGGCTAGGGTCTATATGGTTTAGGGTTTAGCGTTGTGTCAACCCGGAGTGGGCCTTAAAGTACAGTATGGAGGCTTCCTTGCTATGATTGAAAGTAACTTCTAGGAGCTTAGTTGAGGGTTCTGCACTTTCTGCGCATGCCAGGGTCATTCTGACGATCCGTCCAGGGGGAGAGAACTGGGACTACGCTTCCTTTGCATTGCAATCCTAATCCACACACCCAGACCCTACACCCCTAAACCGCGGAACCCAGATTATTTGGGGACCGGGACTATGAAGTAACCAGGGAGAAAAACACGTTTATGTCTTAATCGTTCCTCTGGGAATCAGGTTCAAAAAATGTATTCAAGTATGGTACTCTACACTTATGAGCTACTCCAGAACTCAGTATGTCGAGCCCGGCCGCCTTAACAAACTTCATGTCCGTCCACTACCTGCACCCTAAAACACACCATACTGTGAAGGGTTTAGGGTTTAGGGCTTCCCCAACCCCCTGAAAAAGTCTATAGACCTGAAGACCACGTTTAACAAAAGCCAACCGAATGCACCCTCAACCCTAAAGCCGAACCGTAAACCCAAACTTAAACTGGGTTCTTGTTAAGGATGTTCTTCTATGTTAGCATAGATAATAGGCATATACAGTGAATACTGGGGTTTTCTTATTCTGGTAGCTTACAGTAAGTTCCTTAGCAAGACCACCCTAAACCAAAAACCTACTTAAACCCTATTATAAACCCTAGTAAGTAAACGCGGAGTCTATAGTCAGGGCCGACAAACCTGAATGCTGTAGGTTTGGGCATTTAGGTTTAATTTAGGGTTTACGATGTTTCATTGTGGCTCCTTTGATGTTACCTTATAGAATCCTAACCCTAAAGAACTACAATGGAGACTGTAGATAAGTTTCTCAGAGAACCCAAATGGCCTCAGGCATAGACGGTTTAGGGCAACCAAGGCACTTCTTGGCTACCCTTAAGTTTAGGTTTAGGGTATAGAGCCAGCGCTTGTCTACAGGCGAGGGTGTACCAAAAATCATATTAACCAAGCCACCTCCGCCAAACCGATCCAGCAGAAATGGTTGCCACCTAGGTTTGGGGGAACCCTAAACCCTAAACCCTATGCCTCCAAGCGCTAATGTTTCAGGGCTTTTGGCCCCAAGGACCATGCCATTCACGGTTGCTGGGCGACGATCAGCCGTGGGGTATCGTTCATTGTGCTTTTGTGACCGGGGGGATGGGAAAAGCAACCGTTTCAGGACTTTACTGTTTTGGCCTGCAAGGTGCACTGCATTCCACTTCTTTGGTGGGCCCCTCTGTTTTGAAAGGTTGAGAGAACCTGAGACACCTTACAACATACTCAGGGTGGAGACACACGTGTGGTTAGGGTGCAAATTTCGCTACTGCACTGCTTCTGGTTGCTGATGTCGTTGGTGCTTGCTCCTCAAACCGCAACCCCTAAACCCTAAACCCTATTACAACCCCAAATCCCGAAGCCCCAAACTCTACACATCCCTAGACCCCATGCCTGAAACTCTCTTGCGCTGACGCCCTTGTGGGGTCCCTATAAATTCCATATTAGGGGGTATAAGAAGAACCTACAAAAAACTAGGGTTTGGTAGATTAAGGTAAGCACTCTGTTGCCCTGACTGAAGCCCTCAACCCTCCCAGATCCCTCAAAAGGAACCCTCAAAGGAACCCTCAAAGCCTCAACGGAACCCTCATAGGAACCCCTAGAGGAACCTGAACCCAGAAAAAGGAACCCTCAACGGAACCCTCATAGGAACCCGAAAAGGAACCCTTAAAGGAAGCCTCAAAGGAAGACTTAGAGGAACACGCTTAAAGGAACCCTTACAGGAACCTTTGAAGGAAGCCTCAAAGGAACCCGAAGAGATGCTTCCTGAGTTCCCAGCAGATGTGTCGCACGAAAAGGTTCCTAGAGACTCGCTGGGCTGTGGTTACGTTTAAGGACTAGGGGCTACGGAGTTAGTTAGGGGCTTAGGGGTTGGCTCCGGGTTTCGGGGGTTTACCCTACGCCCTAAACCCCAGTGTTTAGGGTGGTTTGGGAGATATGATGGCCTTGTCATATTTTCAGAGTCCAGTTTGTGCGGAACCTTAAACCCTAAAACCCAAAACCCTAACAAAGTTTCAGGCTCTGGGGCTCTTGAGCTCTCAATTTTTTATGTATGATGAGCCCAATTAATTAAGGCCCCTGTTAGGGTACTTATAACTCTATAGACAAGATACTCACACAGTCCCCCGACCCTCCAACTAAGTAGTGCGTTCAGGGTTTAGGGGTCAGGGCTAGTTGAAGCTTCGAAGCACAATTGCGATTGAGGGTGTAAATAAGGTATGGTTTATATTACTAGTATCCCCATAATAAAGCCCAATATAAACACTCACCAATATTCAAAAGGAGCCCTATCTACACTGACCAAAACGGTAATGTAAACCCTACTTCAAATACCTTGGATGGGGGGTTGGAGGTAATTACGAGGTCTGCACCCCGAAACCCGGCTACTTTGATTTGCTTAGTGCACTGCTGATAAATCCCCCTGCGCCTTGGGGCGCAGCTTGCATCGACTTTTGTTTCCGGAACAAGATCCCTCTACAAGAAACCATATGCCCGAAAGGCTCGATTTCCGCACTTCGAGGTGTCAATGACTCCGAAAAGTGGTGCGTTAGGGATGTTTTAATGTTTAGGGTTTGGGGGCCCCTGTACTATGCTGTATAGTCCGTCCCAAAGACGAGTGCGCTGCACCGCTGCTGCCGACGTGTGTGCTAGAATCGCACTGGGGCACTGGTCCATTGACTCTTCTGGGTTCGCTGGTCCCTACAAGTGCGGCTTCAGAACCTAAGATACAAAAAGCCGATTTTAAGCCCAGGCCTGCAAAGCCTGGTTTAGGACTCTGCTCCGTAATTCCCTTACCTGAGCATTTTCGTCGAGCACCGTTCTCAACCCTAAACCCCAAACCCTCCTGATATCTCTTGATGGTTCAACTGATGATTCTTTCATTGAGCCTACACCAGTTTCCTACACCCTGAAACCAACAAAGCCCAGGCTCTCTTCTGCGTTCGTGATGGAAACCAGGGTCGAGTCGTGGTGGTCCTGACCAGAAGGAATGCGTGGCTGCAAGATTTACGAAAATGAGGGCACATGTCCTTTGAACATATCATACTTGTCTTCATATATTAGTATGTCTGCAAGCTATGCTTGCTGCTTATGTTACAGTTAGGGTTGCCTCGACAGTCAATATACCCGGTTCTGATTGAAAACTACCTGCATGGGTTTGTCGTTGTGGGGCTCAGGGCTTCTTGGTTTCAGGGGGTTCAGAGTTTGCGCACCTTCGGGTGATTAAAGGGGTTGACCTTAACCCATAACCATAAACCCACCCATAACCATAAACCCATAACCATAAACCCGAAGCCATTACAGATTAAACACGCCCATAAGGGGCTTAGGAGCTGCCAGCCTCGACTTCAACTGTTTGCGCCAGTCGAAAAGTGGTTAGTTTTTTGCCTGGTTTCACTCGAGGCCGGGTCCAGGCGCCTAAAAGTTATATATACTCTCCCAAGTATTAACCTACATGACTACTATGCTTACCCAAGTACCTAACTGTGAAGTCCTTGGAGCCTTTGGGGATTGGGTTTAGGAATCAGGCTGTAGGATTTAGGTGTGAAAGATCACGGGATTTGTCAGTGGTGTTGCAGCTACTTGAAGGGGCAGGGGACTTAGTAGGTTATAAGTAGTAGAGTTATAAGTGCCCTAAATGGAGTTACCCTAATTATAACCCTACTTATAACCAACTTACTAAGTCCCCTGCCCCTTCAAGTACACCCTAAACCCTGAATCCTTCCTCCGTGAGATAGCGGGATTTGGAAGCCTACTTTTGCGGCTTCGGATTTAGATCTTATTAGGTCTAGGGATGGTCCAAGGCTTATTCAGTACCCAACCCTAGTGTAGCTAACCTATTTTGTTGGGGTTGAACAAGGTAGGGGCTTTTGGTGGTCCGGATGAGGGTTATAAGTTATAAGGCTTGAATCGTGGTCTTACGGGCCTTGTCAGCCTCCGAAACCCTACCTTGCAAGAGAAATACTTAAAGAAACCATGTTAAGGAACCCGAAGAAGTAACTTTCCTAGGGTGCCGGCAGGACTGCCAGGGTTCCGGGTGGTGCCCGGGCCGGCACTCATGTCACGCTGCCATGTCAGCTGTCAATCGGGCTTAAGGTTTCTGGCACAGCCCTGACATAAACCAGAACCGTAATTGGTAACTCACCTCCCGCCCTTCATAAAGGACTACACTAGTTAATTAGCTATATATGGATTTGTCTATTCGGCAAGCCGATACAGAACAATAAACTTCCTGAAGTCGCTGACAGGAGTCGCTACTGAAATCGCAACACGACCCTGAGCCCTAATCCGACTCACTACTGAAATCTTGACGCGACCTTGAGCCCTAATCCTGGGAGCCCAAGACCAACCAATTAATCAACATACAATTAATCAACATACCTTCAGTTACCTAGAAATCACAAGCAATTTCCTGTCTCAAGGTCAACGTGCTGAACCGAAAACTGCAACACCTCTAAAAGGTAAAAAAACAAAAAATGATTGAACGACAGCTAACAATTACCCGTCCCGACAGCGCTGGATGGCTTCTTCGTAAACGCAAGACCGCGGGAGCGCACGATAGCCTCAATGTTCGAAAAATCGAAAAATTTTGAAGAACTTCTCAACTAAGATCCCGTTTCCTATTATGGGTATGCGGCCAACGTTGTCCATGTTGCGCTTCCATCTGACCCCAGCTTAAAGTGTTAAGTTAAGGGTTTATAGGTCAAGGGGCCGTAGTAGCATCGATGACATCTGTTAGACGTGAAGTAACCACAACTAAATAAAACTTAAAGCCCCCATTACGGCCCCGCTCAACCGATGTCCTACGTCCCACGAGCCTGTAAACCCTCATGAAGTGTGCGATGAAACCGGGAAGTCCAAAGGGTGGTATACTTTCAACAGCTGTTGAGATCTAATATGGCAAAAAGGTTTAAGGAGTGCTGGAAGTTCTGCGCAAAACCAATGACTGGGGTTTGGGGGCCTCAGGTTGCAAGGCTTCGGGCAATGGTTTGGGTAGATGCGGGCAGCGAACCCCATTATAGTCTGTCAGATTTCAAAACATGTCCTTGACAGAACATCCGGCTGATCAGCCGTACGGGAAAGAAACGTGTTTGGCGAATTCTGGAGGCTTCAGGAATTGAGTCTTAGGTCGTAGGGGCTGACTACCGTAGCGCCCAAAAGTTAAAAAAGGTTAACCTTTTCAACAATGGTAGGAGTTTATACACCCCAGAAGGTTGAAGATTACCTACTCAGCTTCTACAGAGTTTAGGATTCGGAAAAAATTGAGCTTTACAGGCTTTGCTCAGACGGAATTGCAAGGTTCCGAGGCAGGACTACGAGTAACGACGGGCCGGCAATCCGGAGAGAAACTATTTCACCGAATGAAGAGACCTTGAACCCTTGTCAACAATATTATGACCAGAAACCAAACCCACTAAGCCTTTACGGAAATGGTTGCGCGCGGGACCCCGGCAAGGGCCATGCACTCATGGTCCATCTTAGTCCCTCCTTAATGAAGTCAAAGCAGGTCGATGGTGAATCACGTGCGTCATCAGGCCAATGCAACCCTGCGCATGACAACTGTTGTGAGTTGCTTTGTTTGTGCTTCAATGTGATACGCGACCTGGCCCAGCCCCGATAACGAACAGATACCCAATGCGACTTCGAACGCACGGGAAAACAGCCAACATACAGTGCTCAGCATTGAAGCTTCCCTAAACCCTACCTGTAGCCAACGAAACCTACCTCTGTAAGGAATGGTATGAACCAGAAACCATACATAAGGAGCCCCACAAAATTAGTTTCTGGGCTGACCGTACATGCTTTAGAACTCCTTCTCTCCTCCGCCTTTAAACGGCTTGTTTCGGGCTACAGACATGCCAGTGAATCCAGTGAAGCACTATTTCTTGGGGGACTTGAAAGCCCCTACATCTCAAAAAGAACACTGACTAAGCCGCACGGATCCTTCGAATACCCAGTTCAGCTATAGCAGTTACCTCAAAGAAGCTGTCACCTCTACCCCCAGATGTCCGTTAGAAGCCGGGCTCAAACATTCTTGCTTTCCCGCATCCTAGCTCACAAAACTGAGTCTTGTCGTTCTGGCGTAGGATAGGTAATACCAGCAGTTTAAACTAGTATTTTGCGACCTCAGCTACCAAGTACGTGGCTGGTTTGTACCCACAACAGGCAGTGAAGAACTGTAAATTCGAGGGTCATCAACTACGACGACCCCTGCAGTAAAACATCGCAGGACATTCTCCACATCCAAAAACCCAAAGGGCTCATAAATCGTAAACAATAACCACAAACCTTGAACCCTAATTAGACCCTAAACCCTGCATTAAAAGTTAAACCCTGACCTTCAAGCTTCAGACCCCGAACTAAGTACTGCCTGTATACCTGGAGTCTTAGGGATTGGTCTGATTCAGTCGGGGTTTAGGGTTTAGGATGGTTCAGTCCGCGAATATAGGGGCCCGTTGCTTTGGAAGGGGTAAACCCAGAGACTCAAAAACCCTTAGCAAGGATTATAACATAATATAGTCTGATATAGTAAAGTATGACATGATATAGTATAGCAGAACATACTGAAAACAGTAATGTGAGATAACATTTCGTAGCATGGACGAAATTGTACCCCAAATTGTACATTCCCGAATTCACCCTATCCTTCCAAGGACCACATAGTTAGGGCTCTAGACCCACTAAGGACCCAATAATAAGGTCCCTGGAGGCATTGGGTCAATTGTTTCGAAGTCCCTGGATAGGCTTCTACAGGACTCGGGGTTTATACGGTCTTTAATCAAGCAGAACAGGCAAGAAGTACGACCCACCTACCAGCCTAAACCCTAAATCCTAAAACATACACCCGCGGGTTTGTCTGAAGGTATACCAAGTTTTTCTTGTTTAGTGGGTGCACTGGGGCCTCCTGGCATTTCAAGCGCCAAAGCCCCAAACACAAACCCTAGATCTAGCATCGGCACTGCCCCGTTTCAGGGTTTAGGGTTTTAGAGTTTGCGGTTTAGGGTATAGTTACCCTAAACCCTTATAAGCAACCCTAAACCCTAAACCCTTATAGGCAACTCTAAACCCTAAACCCTGATAGGCAACCCTAGACCCTAAACCCTTATAGGCAACCCTAAACCCTAAACCCTTATAGGCAACCCTAAACCCTAAACCCTTATAGGCAACCCTGAACCCTAAACCCTTATAGGCAACCCTAAACCCTAAACCCTAAACCTTAAACCCTTATAGGCAACCCTATACCCTAAACCCTTATAGGCAACCCTAAACCCTAAACCCTTATAGGCAACCCTATACCCTAAACCCTAAACCCTTATCGGCAACCCTAAACCCTAAACCCTTATAGGCAACCCTAAACCCTAAACCCGTACAGGCAACCCTAAACCCTAAACCCTGATAGGCAACCCTAAACCCTAAACCCTTATAGGCAACCCTAAACCCTAAACCCTTATAGGCAACCCTAAACCCTAAACCCTTATAGGCAACCCTAAACCCTAAACCCCATGATCTCCCCAACCCACAAACACCCCAACGAGGCCAGGGTAGACCTCACGTAACCGAACAAAAGTAAGGAACCTAAAGGAACAATAGTAAGGAACCTAAAGGAACCATAGTAAGGAACCTAAGAACTATAGTAAGGAACCTAAAGGAACAATATTGGTAACTTTTCAGGCTGCAATATTACGTCTTCTCAGTTCTCGTATTTCAATGATTATAGGACCCTGACAACAAAATGGGTTATCCAAAAAAGACTTCTGCACCCTAAACCCTAAACCGAACCCTACTAAACCCTAAACCCCTCGCCCTGAACCCTAAACCCCTAGACCCTGAACCCCGCACCCGACACTGTACTGCGGCCTAAAAGCTAAAGCCATCTCAAGCACTCCGAAACTTAAGCGCCTATGATTTAGGGTTTACCTTCAGCCGAAAAGACCTACCTTTTTAAGGAACTATATATAGAAACCAAAATATGGAACCCTAAAAAGGTAGGTCTTTTCGGCTACAAGTAGGGCTTAGGGAAACTCTGACCCCTGACTTCCAAACCCTAAACTCTCAACCCTACTATAGGGGCTTAAATAATTACCAATACTATTTTGGTGGTTCCTTGTTATAATTGTCCTATAATGGGCCCCGAAACCCTATTCTAATTATTAAGGCCCCTATAGTTAAACTCCCAACTCTAAACCATTTTAAAACCTTCCTCCAAGCAGCAGTAGCCCTGGAACGCCTCGAAGTTCTTTGGACACTTGGCGTGGCCGAGGCCACAAGTGCCTCTCAGAATTTCGGTTTGGGTTTAAGGTTTAGGGTTTAGGGCTTGCTAACCTGTAGCCGCAAAAAGTACCTGTTGGTTGTATATAGAAATGATAGGAGATCTAGAAACAAATTCGGCTCTACGATTGACGGCTTGGCGAGTTTCCCTCAACCCCAAACCCTAAACCCTAAACCCCTAAACCCTAAACCCTAAATGAGCAGAACGCTCCAACCTTTCAGGTTGAGGGTTTGAGCGTTTAGGGGAAGGTAGTACCCTGTTTGGGTAACCGTAGCTTTGTTATTTGAGGGCCTAAAAAAAGTAAAATCCTCTCAAAGGTACGAAAAAACTTATTCAACCCTATAAGCGTCTTTATCATCAACTTGTTGCAACCCGCGAGCTTTAACAAAGACTCATAACCGCTTCTGGCACCCTGCAAGACCTGATAACACCCAGGACCCCGCCCCACAAATGTCGACATCTTCTGTCGGGGTCAGGGGCGTCAGGGTGGCTTGCAGGTTTTCGCCGTAGCGCTTTAGTGCTTTACGAGAGTGGGGCTTGTGACTTCATGCTTAACAATTTTGAATAGCATGTTGGTGTATACTATGCAGGGACTACTCGGGTATTTCACTCGCTATGCTAGATAACGCTCTATACCTCTTGTACAACCCCCTCATACAGCCCTATCAGAACCGCTGCAGAGCCCCTTCAACCCATGAAAAGACCGTAAAGCACAAACAAGGATCCTTAACGACAACTTAGAACCCTGAAAAGAAAACAACTAACGCCCTAAAGGGTATCCTATAGACAGTCCCATAAAACCGTTACAGAAACTGCATAACACCCCAAACGAAAACTCCTATGGAAACCTTATAAACCATCTAACCAGGCGTAATAGGAACCCTAAAGACTAACTACCACAGCTCTCAAAGGAGCCCCGAAAGGAACCATGCGTCGCCTTCTTGGACACACTTGGGAACCAACTTGCAGACTGGTATAGGCAGGTTGAAGTAAGGCGAGGCATCGTACCACCTGAAGTGATTAGGGTCTAGAGTTTAGGGTGTACGAATTAAGGCTTTGGGTTGGGGGGGNGGGGTACGATTTAGTACGGGCATCGGCGTGTATATATTGTGAGAGCACTTATTAGAGGAGTTACGGTATATATCATAGGGGCAATCATACTGGATCAGAGCTGGCTTCTGGGGTACATGACAAGGCAATTATACACGAAAAATGCAGCGAGAGAAAACTGATGGCCGACCGTCACTAAACGAGAGGCTTGTTGTGGGGTCTCATAGGGTTGCCGCGAAGCTCTACAGGAGCATACTTTTACTCGTACAGCAGAACACAGAAGTCCATAGCACTCTCCTCAAGCAGAAGCTGAGTACATGGCACTACAGAGCAGCAAGCGAAGGAATAGGTCTTCACGCAGCAGCCCGCTTCTCACAGGAAGGCGAGTACAGTTGAAAGCACACACGGACAGTCCCGCGGCAAGAAGGCAAGCTCAAAGGACCCGCACCAGTTTGGGGGAGAATCAGGAATTGGCACGGTCTGCCATCCTGGGATGCACGGCCATGAGCTGCATTGTGAGCCATGTCCGATATTTGGCTCGTGACATCTCCTTCTGGGAATCCCAGCAATGGAGGATGATGTCCTGGTTCGCTGACTTCCGGACCGAGGCTTGCCCTTGCCCGGGGACTTGCCAGGGTCTCCTTTGCCTTTCCAGGTGCGAGCCCCCGGCCCTTGCCAATGTCCCATTGCTTGTCGAACTTGTTCTTAGCTTTGCCTTTGCCTTTTGTCTTCCTTCGGAGGAGGTGAAGAAGCTTCAAGCACGTATCGTTCGTGCGTGGGCATAGCTTTACTTAGCTCACGACAGACCAGACATTCAGTTTGCTGTTCGGAACCTGTCGACAGCAATGTCCAGTCCTACCACAAGAAAAAAGCAGAAGGTGCTAGAGCACTTGGTTCTCTACCTTAAAGGAACTTCAGACTAACATCGCGTACAAGAAGACTACTGCACTGAAGCACCGCGTTGAAGAAGCAAGCGAAGGTGAACAGGAAAACACAGCAGAGAAGGAACACCTCCTAGAAGTTTTCAGCGACTCCGACTGGGCAGGAGACAAGCAGAGCAGGAAGTCAGTGAGTTGTGCAATGTTCTATCTTGATGGCTGCTTAAACAAGCTGAACCTGGAATTGGAAACAATCTGTTTCCCAATTAAAGGTGTTTGGCTTGCTCGAAGCTCAATAACCAAAACTATCACACTGACTATGTCTCCAGATAGTCTGAGAAACGACTTCGTGATGCAGCTTTAGAATGTGCCTGCCCCCATAAACCCAAACGGCCAGAGCTTCCACTGCACGTAGCACTGAGTGTCCAGCACAGAGCTCTGAGCTCATGCCGCGACATGTGGACTCCCACAGTCAGTGCAGAGGTCTTTCCAAGTACTATGATACTGGCAGTGCCTGAAACCGCAAGCCAGTAAGTTTGTAGTCAAGTTCTGCCGATTAATCCCCCTATATGGGTAGCTCCCTAAGTTCGGGTCCGTTTTCAGGTCCCCAGGTTTAGGGGTTGGGGCTTAGGGCTGTAGAGTTCAGGGGTTGAGGGCTCAGGGTTTAGGCCTAAAGCCGCAGCCGTCAACATTAAACCCTAAAACTCTGATCCCCTTTGCCGTGCCAAAAGTTTAGGGTCTAGGGTTTAGGGTTTAGGGTTTAGGGATCTCTAGCAACAGAAAACTGTTTAAAGTTTAGGGTAACCCCTAAGGCAGTGAGGACTCATATTTTGAGGCTTTTGGGCTTAAAGACCATATTATATAGGGCTTTTGGGCCATTTTGAGCCTTAGGTAAACGGTACCATCATAATCTGCAAGATGGGCGCTTTAATGATTAACCCTAAATCGGTTATTAAGCCTTACTCAAGAGTTCCCTTTCTGGGATCTGGATAACAGAACAACAAGCACGAAGCGGAAAACCTCAAACCCCAACCCCCCCCAAACATCCACCCGCAACCCTTATAGGTCCCTCCTTTAAAGGAGCCGAGCCCTTAGCCCTGCGCGCTCCCAGCCTGCCATCCGCCCAAGGCGCGGCCTGTGCCTTCGTGCCTGCAGCAGTCGTCACCTCGGGAGTTTGGCGTTTACCCATAGGCCCCAAGGTAGTTCCTTTTTGGGGTTCATATTTAGAATTCTATAAGGTAATCCCCAAAAGGAACTACTTTGGGGCCTATGGGTATGGTCTAGGGTTTGGATAACTCTAAACCCTAAACACCTAAACCCTAAACCCTCCACCCCTAAATCCTAAACCCTGAACCCCCTAAACCCTAAACCATGGGGTCAGAGTTTAGGGGTTAGGGAGTTTAGGGTCTTTCCGGCACGAGACCCGAAGGGTCCATGTGCCCGAAAGGGTTCCTTTAAGGAGTTCCTTTAAGGGTTTTTGAAGGGTACCGTAGGGGCAGGGGGTTTGAGGGATCCATCGACCGCAAATAGCGCATACTTTGGCCTTAGAGTAGTCCCTATATAGGTACTTTAAAGCTAAAGTCTATACTGCTTGGGCACATAGACCTGTTGGAACAGAAGCCTGATAATACCCAGATACGTGATTGTGTTGGCGGTTTTTTGCCAGAGACTTCCCTAAACCCTATAAACCGAAAAATCTATAAACCCTAAATCACTAGCCGCTAAACCCTGAACCCTGAGTCCTAAATCCTAACCCCTAAAACCTGAACCGTACTTGTATGACGAAGTAGCACGTAGACTGAACTGGAATGACCTAGGCAGACTGCCATGGATTTGGATAGACCTGCAACTGAACTTGGCAGCCAGCGGTAAAATGAAGACCCTAAGCCCTACACCCGAAACCACAACCCTCAAGCCTCAAGCTGGGTTCTGCTTCGTTTGTGGGAGCTGCTTCGGTGAGATTTGCAATCAGGTTCTCGATGAGTTCTGTAAAGAATTCATACAGAGATACACACGTGCATACATACATACCTACATACATACATACATGCATACATACAGTAGAGGGTTTAGGGTTGAGGGTTTAGGCTGGTTCTGTTAGGATGACTGCTAGAAGAGCTGCTTTCAAGGGCCCAGGTACACAGAGACTATGCATTCTAAGGCTGACCTGTGACTGTCAACGAGGTGGGCGTATGAACATTATGGAAGGTTCATAGTGCGCGAGCTTTTGGAAAGAAAGTGACCCTAAACGCTGCACCTTGCCAGCACCCCCCCCCCCAAAGTACCCTTTAATAGAGCCCTTATGGCTTATGATCCTTAATAGTGGGTATTCAGGGTACAATAGAGGGAAGTTGGGGGTGCTGGTGAAAACAACTGACAAGCCAAAACCTGGCCCAGAAAGCCCAGTGCCCCATAATGGCTTCAGTGCCTAAAGATATTTGGGAGTTTCCGAAGATAGGGGA
Organism: Symbiodinium sp. clade A Y106; assembly: GCA_003297005.1. NCBI lineage: Eukaryota > Dinophyceae > Suessiales > Symbiodiniaceae > Symbiodinium > Symbiodinium sp. clade A. Next base: position 35,634 of record BGNK01000839.1, read on the forward strand.
CCCTAATATAGTACCCTAAATAGTAGGATCCTTATTACAAGGACCCGAAAATAAGGTACCCCTAATTTTCGGAAACTCCCATTTGACAAGCAGAATGTCACTCTGGAGCCCTTCTTTAGAATCGCACTTTTCGAGTCCCATTTGCATCCAAGCTCACAGAAAAGCCTTCACAGGGCAGCACTTGCGTCCTTCATTCCGTTTATCACCAAGAAGCTAGACCTATCCTCATCAGTCTATGTAACGGAGATCGCAATAAATTGTAATACTATCATCTCGTCTTCTCGCACTGTCATTTGACTAGATCTTTCACCGCAATAACCAAACAGCAGAAGCAACAGCCGCAAAAATCTCGATCCCAGCAGACCGAAACGACACGAGGAGACCCTGCCCCCGAACTGTCAACCTCGCTTACAGCTCTTGTCGGGTTTATGGCTAGGGGTTACCAGGACCCCCCAAGTACCCTTTAAAGGGCTCTAATATTTCTCATTAAGAGGTAATTAGGGGCTACAATAAAGGGTAGTTGGGGGGTCTAGGTAGGCTTTAGGTTTAGGGTTTAGGGCTCAGGCTCTGGCGGCCACCAAAGCAGCAAGCATCTTGCCATAGCCAGAATCACCACACAGAGGCTTTCCGGGCCTATACTATGGTCAGTCATTGGCTCTCTGGAAACACACTAGCAACTAGCAGTGGTGGAGTAGGAGTAGGAGTAGGAGTGGGGGTAGGAGTAGGAGTCGGAGTAGGAGTAGGCGTGGGAGTTGAAGTGGTAGTGGCAGTGGTAGTGGTAGTGATAGTAGTAGTCGCGGTGGTCGTGGTGGTGGCAGCAGTACAGGGTCAAATGATCGACATGTGGAGGGGAGGGGTTCTCACCTTCTTGGCTTCTTGATATATGAAATGCTGTAGTCTGGTGGCGATACAAAACCGGGGTCCTACGTTCAAGCAACTAGCATGCGTGGTTGCAAGCTGAACTATACCTTAGCAATCATATACTACCCAAAATATTAGTCTACATTACCCTGAGAGTCCAAGTACCTAATGATCACCAAAATGCTGACCTACATAACTACTATCCTAAAACCGGGAACCTCATTATTTGGATCCTTCGGTCCAATCTAAGTGGAAGAGGCTTCGGCGCGGGCAGGCAGATCCAAGTGGAGCTTCTTCCGCGAAAAGTGATGATTGAATTAAACTGCAAGTCCTACCTTAACCCACCAAACCCTACTTTTTTTGTAGGTTCTTATTTTAAACCTTAATATGGAATTTATAGGGACCCTACAAAAACGTAGGATTTGGTAGGTTAAGGTAGGTCCTAAATTGTCCTAGCATTTCGGGTGAGGTTCGGGCTTGAAGGGTTCTCGGAGCCCAGGGTGTTTCCAACGGCTTCGATGTCAGAGCTCGAGGATAGGAGATTGAATTCAGGGGCCTGAAGCATCAGAATAGGGGTTTGGAATACTTCTAAGGCGTTTAGATCTGCGGGTTCTGAACTTTCGTTTCGAAGGATCTCCAAACCTCAGGTTTCAGGATTAGTTGTTGGGGTTTTGGTTGCAGAGCTTGCTCTTTAGAGTCTAGGGGTTGCCTTAACACTGAAGAACCTACCTTTTTAAGGACTTATATAAGGAAATCGTAATAGGGAACCCCAAAAAGGTACAGTAGAAGCCAGAAAGTTGGAACATCATTATCCCCATGCCCTTAAGGTAGAGTATAGAAAAGGGAATCCCAGCACCAATCCTCCTAAACTTGTGTTCCAACTTTCTGGCTTTCACTGTAGGTTCTTCAGGGTTAAGGTGGGATTTGTGGCGCAAGGTTTAAGCCTTGAGGTTTTAGGCTTAAGCCCGAAGTTCTAAGACCTGAACACTACAGGGTTTAGGGTTTAGGGCTTAGGGTTTAGGATTTAGGGTTTAGGGCATGCACCTGAGACCTGAAACGGTTTTTGAAGCAATGCTCTCGTTGCTGCCCGGCGTTTGGCGTTCAGTGTTTCGGGTTCGGTGTCGTCCATAGACGAGCAATGGCGGTCTTAAGGGGTCGAGGCAACTCTAAACCCCAAAACACAGAACAGTAACTTCCGCTGCAGCACGGAATGCTCAACCCTAGACCAAAAAATGCGAAAATCCTGAACCCTGTGCCCTACGTTTGCTTCTCTGCTGACTATTTCCGCCCTAGAGGAACCAGGTTGGCCCCTTACACCCTGTGGAAAATATTCGTAGATACGATCCTCTTAATTAACCCAGAAAAGGAAACATATAAAACATCAAAAAGGCGTACCTGGGAAGCATATTCTGGCATAGCTATGTAAAGACTACGAGGGAATACTATTCCCCTAAACCCTAAACCCCTGAACTCTAAACCCCTCAACCCTAAACCCCAACCCCCTCAACCCTAAACCCGAATTAGTAGTTATTCCGACCCCTGGATTGAAACACCACCCTTCCCAGTCGCAGGGGTGGCACTGAACGACGGCTGTGCCAGAGCCAAGCCCGTCCTCCAACAAGGCCGCCAACCTAGACCCCCCAACGTAGCCCCTAATTACCTCTTAATGAGAAACATTAGAGCCCTTTAAAGGGTACTTGGGGGGTCCTGGAAAGCCCTAAACCCTAAAACCCTAAACACGAAACCCTATAAACCTCAACTCGCACCCTTGAGCAATGAACCCTGAACACCTACATGCGGGAGGTGAGATACCTTCATGGCTCGCCCAAGTGGTGGGCCACTCTTCGAATAAGGCCCCGGCAAGGAACACTAGTTTACGCCCCTTCCCCCCGCCCGCCAAGCCAAAATCAAGCCCACAGGGCTTTAGAAGCTTCGGGTCTGGCAGTTGTTTTTGTTTTTGCTCCTTTTCTCCCCAGCCTAAAATCTGCGAAGAGGGTCTGGTAGGGCTTAGGGTCTAGTGGTTTAGGGCTTCGTGGCTTACGGTTTAGGGTTCAGGGTTTAGTGGTTTAGGACTTAGGGTTGGGTTCCGCCCCATATAGTAACAATCTACAATAGGGCTGCAGTTAAGGGGCCTACCTATAGACTCCATTGTAGTTCCTTTCTTTGGTTAACCAGTTTTATGGTTAGGATCCTATAATAGAGATTTTGGTTAACCAAAAAAAGGAACTACAATGGAGACTATAGGTATAGTACAAATATTATTCAGCTGTTGCTGAGTGGGGGCACTATCCAAGTTTCGGGTTTAGAAGTGGCTTCGAGATCCTAAACTGCTGGAGCTTTCGAGGATCCTTCTGCCCAAACCCCCAACGCAGTGAACCCTTGCAATCGATCTAAAGTTGTTGATTTTTTCGTATTTAGGGTTAGTCGCAGCACAAGTCTAGGGCTTGGAAGCTTATTATAGTGGCAAACTCCAGCAGGTGAAGAGGGAAGTCCAAGGCACCCTGAATCAGGCCGCTCACATCCATTGAAACATAGCCTGCAATTTCGATAAGCATAAGCCCTAAACAATTCAAGCCCTAAACCCATAGCTAAAGTCCTAAACCTTTGACGGGTTTGGAGGCGCAATAAAGTCCTACTTCCTGAAGCCCTTCAAGCCCAAACCCTAAACCCGGAAGCCCCAAGCCCCGATAGTAACCCTCATTAGAGTACTGGACTTTGAAGTAACCAGGCAGAAACAAAAGCATAGACTGATTTTTCAAAACGGCTCCTTTAAGGAACAGGTCCAAGAGAAAGGATTCAAGTATGGTACTCCAGAACCGTTCTCAAACAGTTATAGGGCCCTTCTAGTACCCGTATAGGACCCTTACAGTACCCGTATAGGACAATTATACACCCTTAGCTTAAACCCCTATACCCTCAACCCATATAGTACCCATATAGTACGTACCCATATGAGCTACTCTGAACTCTAAACCCTAAAGCCTTATAGTATGAGCTACTCTGAACTCTAAACCCTAAACCCTCATAGTACCCATATGCGCTACTCTGAACCCTAAACCCTAAACCCTCATAGTACCCATACGCGCTACTCTGAACCCTAAACCCTAAACCCTTATAGTACCCATATGAGCTACTCTGAACCCTAAACCCTAAACCCTTATAGTACCCATATGGGTGGTTGTCAAAATTATGGTCCCTTTTTGGGGTCCCTATTTTAATACGGCACCAATTTTTAGGGTACCCAAAAAGGGACCCTAATTTTGACAACCACCCATAAGAGCTGCTCCAGAATCCAAAGAAAACCCTGGAAGAAGGACCAGGGCCTCCGAAGGCTCTAGGTGGAGATCGACCACCTTGTAGGGTACTACAAGTGTCGTACAAGGGTTCTTTTAAGGGCTTCTACAATGGCACTATAAGTCTACTACAAGGGTTCTACAAGGGTACTATACTTGAAGGGGCAGGGGACTTAGCAAGTAGGTTAAAAGTAGAGTTATAAGTGCCCTAAATGGAGTTACCCTAATTGTAACCCTACCTATAACCAACTTACTAAGTCCCCTGCCCCTTCAAGTAAGGGTTTCTTTGAGGGGTTCAAAGCTTGAGTCTAAAGTTGAAGCCATGGGCCCCTAGTAAAACCCTAAACGCAGGGATGTAGGAGCCTTAATACTTAGAATAAGGTTTAGGGTTTAGGGGTTTAGGTCTAAGGTTAGAAGTATGGGCCCCTAGTATGGGCCCTTAGCCCTTGAAAAAGGGACCTTAAAGGGTACAAGTAGGGTATATATTAGGTATATAAGGATCCTGGGCTTAAGGGCCCATACTAGGGGGTCATGGGTTCATCGTAAGCTTCAGGGCTGCGTTTTCAAGGGGCTCCTTTTCAGGGTTTAGGGTCTAGGCGGTTTAGGGCATAGGGTTTATAGGGGTCCTTTAAGGGGTTCTATACAGATATTTAAGGTTTAGGCTTTGGTTTTGGGTCTAGGGTGTAGGGCGCTTCGAGGGGTTCCTTTAGGGGCTCCTCTGAGATTTCTACCCTGAACCCTGGCTCAGCCCTATTCACCGCAAGAAAACTCGCCGGCGCTGTTTCTTCCCCACGGCTCCTTCTTGTCTTGACACTGCTTGCACGCCCCGAAAAGGGGCTTGCGTATAGGGTGTGAGGTTGTTTAAGGCTCTAGAATCAAGCAGGACGGTTTGCCTTTGACCTTCTCTGCGTAACCCAGCAGGTACAATCCAGCCCTTTTCAAGTTTATGTGAGCCACATTAGGTTAACTCGGTCGGGACCAGGAAACTCAGCAACTAAGGCTTCAGGGCCTGATGAGTGGTGTGGGGGTTAGTGTACTGTATCGGAAGATTGTACCCACAAGCCTCAAGGTTTTGGCTCGCTCCTCCCTCTACAGCTGCCTCAGAAACTGTAGTTGGGGCCTCTGGTGCCGGCTCGGCCCGACCTGCAGCTGCCATTATGCGGCTTGACCTGGCTGCAGCGCCACATGGACGTGTTATTGGGGTAGAGGGTGTGCTCCTGCATTGAGAATGGCATTTCGGAAGCGCTCGGCGATTGTTGCCCTGCAAAGGGGACATCGCATGTTCTCGAACACCGCCGATGGCACGGCCCATGGCCGCAATCCAGAGAGCCGGAGTTATCGAGTCGGCGGCAATGAACCCGCCAATGGGACTGCATAACCAGAGTCTGATGCCGCAACTTGCGCGGATCCAAACCTATCACAGTCGTTTGCTAGGGACGGATCGGCGGTAATCTCTGCCAGTTGCTCCTGCAAGAAGCATATAACTTATAACGGAAGTTTATTAATCTGACACGAAACCTTGGCTACACCCGCGTGCATTAATATGTTCACTATATCTTGACCCGCTCTTTAAGCGTCTTTAGCGCCCCATAGGTTTATAGGGTTTGGTCAAAGTAACCAGAGTTAGTAACCAGCACTACATGGGGTTGTATAATAACCCCGTATAAAAATCCTTATCCCTGGCGATTGTTATCGTTCTATTTTCTTCTTATCGTTTTGCCACGAAAAATGCGTTGTCGTTTCGATATCGTTATATTTTCTTCATATCGAATTCCACCTAAAACCATCAAAACCGAACACGGACATGTCAACACTAAACTTAGCAGCACGGGGTTCTTACACAGTCCCACATGATTTTGGGAAAACCATTGGGGAATATAACCCTGAATGAAAAGAACAATGGGAACTCCGAAACCCCTGACCCCCCAACGGATTCTTACGTAAAGGACATTCAATTAAAGGATTAAAGGATACGGCCTCTACACCAGTTTATACAAGCCTACCCTTCGATGCTAGGAAGATGTACTACATATTGTATTGTAATGCAGGGGCCTTAATAACTAGAATAGGGTTTTGGGGCCCATTATACTATATAATTGTAATTGTAATCAGGAACCCCCAAAATAGTATAGGTGATATTTTAGGCCCCTTTATTGAACCCTTAGGTAATTATTTAAGCCCCTATGTTAGGGCCTAGGTTTGCGCTTTGGGCGCCTGGTCATCTGGCGCCCCAAGCTTCCGCAGCTCCTCCGGGGGTTCGGGGTTTAGGGTTTAGGGGTTAGGGGTTAGGGTTTAGGTTTTTTTAGCTTTAGGAATTCAGGGGTAAGGGTTTCGGGCCCCAAAGAATACCAACACTCAGTCTGTGTCAGTACTGGGGGGCCTCTAGACTCTGGACTAATTACAAGACCTTTCCTAAACCCTAAACCCAAAAACTTAAACAATGGCTCATGGTACGGATCCGGTGATATTTTCAGGTATACACGATCCTGAACTCAGGGGTCTGGGTTTTCTAGGAAGCCTTGAAAGAGCACCCCAGTGCAAATCCTTTGTAAGCTCACAGCGGGCTGGCTGACAAAAATGAAACCAATGTATCCTGGTTGTGTGGTGAAGCTAAAACCCAGCATCGTAGACGTGGATGTACACCCCTAGGTGTTGTGGGGCGCCATCCCAAACAAAAGTTATATTGCCGCTGCACAACATCACAAACCGAACCCTCAACACAAAAACCCTAAAACATAAACCCTAAACCCTAAACCCTCAACACAAAAACCCTAAAACATAAACTCTAGATTCCCCAAAATAGAACTCGAAACCCTAAGCACCAAAACCCCAAAACCTAAACCCTGAACCCTAAAAAACCCGACAACCCAGAATTCGAAACCCTAAACACCAAAACCCTAAAACCTAAACCCTGAACCCTAAAAAACCAACCTAGAACTTGAAACCCTGAGCCCCAGTCCTCTCGCAGTTCCTCCAAGGACCCGCCCTGGCAGCAGACACAAAGAGGGTCTCTTAAGTTTAGCGCTTTCTAGGGGTTTAGGGTTTAGGGCTTAGGGCCCCCCCCCCCCCCCAAGTACCCTCTAATAGAGCGATTGGTCCTGAATAGAGGGTATTTGGGGTAAAATAGAGGGTAGTGGGGAGCTCTAGGTAGGGTTTAGGGTTTTATGAAATTCGGAATTGAGGGTTCAAGGGTCTGGAGCTCCAATGGTTTCGGATTTGGGGTTTATGGCGGTCCCTTTATCAGGGGTTTCTTTAGGTATATCTAGGAATTGATCTTTATTTTGTCTTATGCAAAATGTCGGTGGGGTTTGACAGTTGTTTTTATGTATGATGGAGTTGTGAAAATGAACGCCGTAGAGATTGTCGAGGAATGCTGCGGGGTGAATCATTTCTGCTCAGCCACCTCGGCACAAACGGGACCAAACCATCTGACGACATGCTGATCCCAGAGTGTCCCATGTCCCTTAACTAAGGAATGTACCTTAAATCATATTACTTGGAGGATCATGGGACTTAGTAAGTGGGGTTATAAGTAAGGTAACTACAGTTATAGCTACTTGTAAGCCCAATTAAGGTGCTTATAACCCTACTTACTAAGTCCCATGATCCTCCAAGTAGGGATCCTACTATAATTTCAGGTATATCCCTTAACTAAGGAATGTACCTTAAATCATATTAGGGATCCTACTATAATTTGAGCTATATCGGTATATCCCTTAATGAAGGGGTATTGGAGACTCTGGGATGGGAAGTGGTCGCGTGGCTTTGGGAGTCTAACAGAGTTGGGATCATAAGAACCTGCAGAGCCACGGTTTAGGGTTTAGGGTGTAGGGTTTAGGGTTTAGGGTTCGGTTCGGGCAGATGAAGAAGTCGTGGATGGCCACAGGGTGGAGAGCACGTTCTGGTATATGGTGAACCCCAGAAAGTTGGAAACCCGATAGCCTCAATCCTTAAGAGTAATGTATAGGGAATCCCAGCACTATTTGTCCTTAATCCGGCTTCCAACTTTTTGGGGTTTACTGTATTCCGGTGGCGGAGTGCCAAAATGATCTCCAAGCGCTCTTCAATGAAACTTCAGGATGCTTTGCAGCTCCGCCAAAGAGTGCCTTGTTTCCAGAACTGCGAGCATCAAGATAGTGGACACCTTGCCGGCCATGAAGTCAAAGCGTCAGAGCCAAAAAAGCTGAATCAGGAAACCCAAAACCACGCACCCTTGCAGAATCCGTATCAAACTCCAGTTGACCGATATTTAGCTTGTTGTTTGGGGTTTAGGCCTAGAAGGCCTTGTCATCCCGCCAAGAAAAACAGAAACGCTCTCAGCCCCTACACCCTACAACCCTAAACTCCACACCTTACAACCCTGGACGCACCCTAAAAGAAGCAAAGTCGGGCAATCCGAGAGCCGAAATCACCGTCAAAATCCGGTTTAAGTAGCCAGGGGTTTAGGGTTGTTAGGGGTTTAGGGTTTAAGGTGCAGTAGAGTTTAGGGTTTAGGGTTCAGTAGGGTTTAGGGTTGGTTAGGGTTTAGGGTTTGGGAGCCAGCCTCTGTAAGGTGGAACTTGAGGATGCGCGTGCGGTGGTCGAGCCGGTTACTCCTCGCGGAAAGGCTACCTGGTTTCTGGACCTCAAAGCCTACTTGAAGGGGCAGGGGACTTAGTAAATTGGTTTTAAGTAGGGTTATAATTAGGGTAACTCCATTTAGGGCACTTACAACTCTGCTTATAACCTACGTACTAAGTCCCCTGCCCCTTCAAGTACCAGGACCCCCAAGTACCCTCTAATAGAGCCCTAATGGTCTCCATAGAGGGTATTTGGGGTATAACAGAGGGTAATTAATTGGGGGATCTAGGTAAACCCAATGCCCCTTAAACCGTGAAAGGAACCCGAACCCTGCAAGTCTACTATGTGATTGAAGGGCTACCCTATCCTTCCAAGGACCACATAGTTAGGGCCCTAGACCCACTAAGGACCCAATAATAAGGTCCCTGGAGGCATTGGGCTAGGCTGAGCGGTCTAGATAGCTGAAACCTGTAAACCATATATAAACATTAGCCCTAGTGCATCACTAGACGCCAACGTACAGCTACCATGCCCCGAAGGTGCACCGCGTCAGAGCTCTTAGGGTTTAGTTGCGGGACTTCTGAGGCTTCTTTTCCTTAAGCCCTATTATGGCATTAGCATAAACTTCTGGGGCTTGTGTGGCACAGGAGCTAAGAGTCTTGGGATTTTGGTTTGGGGATGTTTGGGGTTCAGGGTTTAGGGTATAAGATCTACTGGGCTTAGGTCTTGGGATTCTAGATGCAGGGTTTTAGGCTGCAGGGTGCTGGTCTAGGGTGACATCCAGGACCCAACGAATTATTCGAAACCTGCTCCCGAATCCTAAAGTCCCGAACCGCCAAGCCCTAAACCCGGCCCTATAATGTGGTGGCTTATTTAATCCGGCGTGCCTCTTT
>BGNK01000839.1:45310-94369 GCA_003297005.1 Symbiodinium sp. clade A Y106
GCCCCCAAAACCTGCGACCCCGCAATTCCCTTCTAACTTAATCAAAGCCACCCAGACCCTGACCCCGGTCCGAGGGGTCACTGACACCAGACTATTCAAGCTAAAAGTTTTGGTTGGGGATGTTTGGGGTTCAGGGTTTAGGGTATAAGATCTACTGGGCTGAGGTCTTGGGATTCTAGATGCAGGGTTTTAGGCTGCAGGGTGCTGGTCTAGGATGACATCCAGGACCCAACGAATTATTCGAAACCTGCTCCCGAATCCTAAAGTCCCGAACCGCCAAGCCCTAAACCCGGCCCTATAATGTGGTGGCTTATTTAATCCGGCGTGCCTCTTTNTGACATCCAGGACCCAACGAATTATTCGAAACCTGCTCCCGAATCCTAAAGTCCCGAACCGCCAAGCCCTAAACCCGGCCCTATAATGTGGTGGCTTATTTAATCCGGCGTGCCTCTTTAATGCATTTTTTCCTTATTCGAGCCCGCACCATTAAAAAAAAACGGCGGCCTAATTAATGCGTTTTGTTTTGGCTGGGGGGATTTTTTTTGGGGGGTGACTGTCCTGTCTGCTGATGGTCAATCTTGAGGCACCCACGACCTAAATCCCCGCCGAAATCTGTCTACTTAATTAACTAAGCCCCCCAAACCCCAAATCAACCCAAGCCCAACCGAAACCCTCCTATTCAAAACCAAAGCAAACCACCCCAAAGCTCCCGAAACCTACAGAACCCTCTTAAACCCGAGTAATCAATTACTTAAGCACCGAAACCTACAAAACCCCCCCAAACCCTTCTACTTAAGCGCCCAAACCCCGGGACCCCCCAATTCCCTTCTAACTTAACCAAAGCCACCCAGACCCTGAGCCAGCCCCCAAACCCCGGGACCCCGCCCAATTCCCTTCTAACTTAATCAAGCCACCCAGACCCTGAGCCAGCCCCCAAAACCTGCGACCCCGCAATTCCCTTCTAACTTAATCAAAGCCACCCAGACCCTGACCCCGGTCCGAGGGGTCACTGACACCAGACTATTCAAGCTAAAAGTTTTGGTTGGGGNGCCCCCAAAACCTGCGACCCCGCAATTCCCTTCTAACTTAATCAAAGCCACCCAGACCCTGACCCCGGTCCGAGGGGTCACTGACACCAGACTATTCAAGCTAAAAGTTTTGGTTGGGGGGCCCAATTATTCAAACCGCCACATTAAACCCTAAAAACCCCTAAACCCTGTAAGCCGTAAACCCTGTAAGCCCTAAACCCTATAAACCCGAAACCCTCCACTGTCTTCTTTTTGGTGAACCCGTCCTGGCAGCGATTTGCGCTTGCGCCTGCGCCCTGCAGTCAAAGAAACTTCGGGTTCTGCGGGTTTGGAGCTGTTCCTTTTACTAGGTGTCGATATTAAGAGTCCACAAGAATATTTATGATTAGGGCTCTATAATGAACGATAAGGGAAATTAACAACTATCCCGACTCGACCTAGTTTAGGTTTAGGTCTGACCTGTAGCCCAACCAGCCTAGCCTTCAAAGGAGTTACACAGTTATACTCTGAAAAGGTATGCCTTGTCGGCAACAGGTAGGGTGCAAACCCTAAGCTGTAAAACCCTATAAGCCCTAAACCCTAAACTCAACACCCTAAACCCAAAACCCCAAGACCCTAAACTCCAAACCCTAAAACTCTATAACCCCAAGCCCAGAACACTAAACCCTAAAATCAAACCCTAAACCCTAAACTCCAAAACACAACACCCTCAACCCAGGGTCCTGAACAGCTTTCGGGGACTGTTTGGTTAAGAGACTCATTTAGGGTTTAACTTAGGGAGTTGAGGGCTTAGGGTTTAGGGGTTGGGGGTTTAGGGGTTTAGGGTTTAGGGGTTTAGGGTTTAACTTAGTGAGTTGAGGGTTTAGGGTTCAGGGTAAGGCTCTGTGGGAGAAGAGTTTTGGTTCAGGGTCTGGGGATTGTGGCTCTAGAGTAGAAGCCAGAAAGTTGGAACATCATTATCCTCATGCCCTTAAAGTATAGGGAATCCCAGCGCGAATCATCCTAAATTCATGTTCCAACTTTCTCGGGTTCACTATATGTGCAAACAGTTTTGGGGCCTAGGCACTGCCCCAAGGGTCCAAAGGACCCAATAATTAGGTGGCCTAGTATCGGGGTTCCTTTAAAGGCCTACTATAAGGGCTTAGGGTTTAGGGTGTGGAGCTAAGGGAACCAATAATCAGGTTCTCGGTTTTAGGATAGTAGTTATGTAGGTTAGGATTTTGGAGAGTATATGATTAGTGCGTACTTGGACGCTTGGGGTGTTTAGGCCTTAGCAGGTTTATGCCACCAAACATCCAGTGTACACTCCCGATGAATAAATCCGTCTTTCTCACTGAGTATCAAAATTTATCCGGAGATTAAGGTCCAGGCTGGGTCTCTTAATCAAGGTCTAGATTATTAATCACGGGCGGAAGTCTTAATGAGCTCTTGCTTCTCGGGGTTTAAGTTTAGGATGGTGGGGTTTAGGGTTTACGGATTTGGGGTTTGCATCGGACTGCGCCGAGCGCTGAACCTAAATGCAGCAAGGCATCGACTTAATTCAGTGCTAAGTCCCCCGCTCCCCTCACCTAGAGAGACATCGGAGCCACTCGCAGGGGGGGCGGACCCATTTGCCGCTGATAGGGGGCGCGCTCCATGTACAACGGGTGGCCGATCTCACGGCAACATCCTTTTTTGCCACGCGTCGTTTCTCTAGCGTGGGGAAGATCCACGGCACGTCGTCCATCAGTGTGCAGTACTTCGGCAAGTCGCCGCAAAGTTTTCGAGAGGCCAATACTGCTGAAGAAGGCTCTTGTCCATGGCTTGCAAGATCATGCAAGGTGAAACGCAGACCGTCGTCCATGGCTTCGGGGGTGCGGTCCGGGATCCTCATCCGAATCCTGAAACTTTCCAGGGGCCAGCCTGCACTCAATGAATTCTAAGATTTAGGGAGGAATACTATGGGTAATTATTCCGGCCTCTATGGTAGGTGGCCTTCTTCAGGGTTGCTTAAAAGGTTCCTTGAAGGTCTCTAAGGGGTGGATACTTCCAAGGGATCCTCGAAGGAATCCTGTAAGTACAATGCATCGACGATGTTTGAAAAGAAGGTGCGCTTTCCGGAGGGCTACAAACAGCGCTGATAGTCTTCTTAGGAGTTAGGATCAGGGGGACGGGACCCTTGGGATATAGACCCTCTCAATATGGCGCCTTTTAAGAAAGCCAGAAGTAGGGTTAAGAAGGGCTCCCTTGAACGGGTCTCCCTAATACTACCTAGGACTTATATAGGTGGTTGTCAAAATTAGGGTCCCTTTTTGGATACCCTAAATAATAGGTGCCGTATTATAATAATGACCCAAAAAGGGGACCAAAATTTTGACAACCACCCATATGAAGCCCAGACAAACCAGGGAGCAAAACGTAAACACAACTCCCAAACTCAAGCCGTATAAGGCGCTATCAACTGTCCACATAAACCGCTTCTCCGGTCTTTCCCAAATGCTTACAAACGTGGGCCAAAGGTTAAAACATCTTAAACCTAAGCCCAAACCATACAAAACAGAGCCTGTCCAGCCCCACCAAAAACTGACAAACCAAAGGCCACACCTAGATCCCGAACCCAAAACATTCAAAACCCTATAACACCCTTCTAAACCCCTATCGAGACTTGAAAGGACCCGTTACAGAACCCGTAGCGAACGAACCTTAAGTCGAAAGCCATAAACCTTACCCGAACCATCATGGCGAAACTTCATGACCCAAACGTGTCCGAGGCCTTGGGTGTGGGCCTCGGGTTTATAGGGTTTAGGGGGTTTGGGTTTTAGGGTTAGGGTTTAGGGGGTTTGGGTTTCAGGGTTTAGGGTTTAGGGGGTTTGGGTTTTAGGGTTTAGGGTTTAGGGGGTTTGGGTTTTAGGGTCTAGGGTTGATAAGGGTTTACCTTAACCCGGAATAATCGTTTAAGGACTTATATAAGGAAATCACAATAAGGAACCCTAAAAAAGGTAGGTCATTCAGGGTTAAGGTAAACCTTACCCGAACCCCGAACCCCAAACCTCAATCCGAAGACTCCTAGAAGAGTTTCGCCCTCAAAGCGAAACCTAAATCCTCACAAAAAGAACGGTTTTAGGTTTAGGGTTTAGGGTAAACCGAACCCTGCACCTTCCGGCACTTCCGGGTACGCCGAGCCTCGGCTGTCGCATCCCGACTTTCATTCAGGGGCTTAAGCTACCGTCTTTGGGTAAGGGTTTAGGGTTTCGGATTTAGGGTCCGGGGTTTAGGGCTCAGGGTTTAGAGGGTTTAGGGTACTAAACCTTGGACCTGAAAAAACCGTAAAGCGTAAACCCTAAGGGGGTTTGGAAACTTGGGGGTTTGGGTGCCTGACCAGGAGTCTGGGGTATGCTTGAGCATCAGTTTTTTTTTTTTTTTTTGTTGGCGGGCCCTTTTCCGTCAGCGGTTGCCTCTGAAACCCCGGTTACGAGGGAGCCAGGTTTCCCGACCAAAATTAGTATAGAGCATTAGGGGCCCATATAAACCCCCTTATAATGAAGCCCAATAAGGTAGGGGTTTCCCTATATATTGCTTATGCTTATGTGCTTTTGGGGTCCCCAATTAATGGGCTCTGTGCCTCTCTTGACTTCTCACCTTGTAGGGTCAACTTGCCTGGGTTTTTCATGGCCCGGATGGCGTCTTCCATCCTATTTATCTTAGTCTGCTTCTGCTTCTTGGGCGGACCCAAGCCCCTAAAACTAAACCCCTCAACCCCTAAAGGGTTACCTATAGTCTCCATTGTAGTTCCTTTTTTGGTTAACCAAAATCTCTATTATAGGATCCTAACCATAAAACTGGTTAACCAAAAAAAGGAACTACAATGGAGACTATAGGTAAGCCCGTTAACTGCAGCCCTATTGTAGATTGTTACTATATGGGCCGGTACCCAACCCTAAGTCCTAAACCACTAAACCCTGAACCCTAAACCCTAAACCACGAAGCCCTAAACCACTAGACCCTAAACCCAACCAGACCCTCTTCAATGGAGACTATAGGTAAAAATAACGTACCCTAAACCTCTAAGCCTCCCAACCCTATACACCTAAACCCTTAAACCCCTAGACCTACACAGCCCTAAATCCTTACCCCAAAGCCCCTAACTCCTAAACCTATAAACGCCTGAACCCCTAAACCCTAAAACCCTAAACCCTAAACCCTAAACCCCTAAACCCCAAACCCCTAAACCCTAAACCCTAAACCCTATAAACCCCGAAGTCCTAAACCCTAAACCCTAAACCCCTAAACCCCAAACCCCTAAACCCTGAACCCTAAACCCTATAAACCCCGAAGTCCTAAACCCTAAACCCCTAAACCCTATAAACCCCGAAGTCCTAACACCTCGAAGCTCACTGGAGGGCTCTGGTCTCTACTTAGGCCGCAGCTCCCTAAAAATTATAGGGGGTCAGGGTTTAGGGGTTTGGAGGTTTAGGGTCAGGGTTTAGGGGTTTGGGGGTTTAGGGGTTTGGGGGTCAGGGTTTGGGGTTTAGGGGCTTGGGGGTCAGGGTTCAGGGGTTTGGGGGTTTAGGGTTTAGGGGTTTAGGGGTCAGGGTTCAGGGGTTTGGGGGTTTAGGGGTTTAGGGTTTAGGGGGTTGGGGGTCAGGGTTCAGGGGTTTGGGGTTTTAGGGTTTAGGGGTGTAGCGTTAAGGGATTTGGGGCATCGCGAATATGAAGTAAAGTACACTCCTCAATTAAAGGGTTGGGGGGGGGGGGCCTGGAAAAGTGTACTACATTCTAGGTCTAGGTCTCATCTACTAGCCTGAAACCTGGAAGCCCAAACCTTAACAACCTTAAGCCCTACACCCTGGACTCACAACTTTCATAGGATAGTTGAAACAAAGCCTCAGGTTCAAAGTGCCTATATGAGTCATACATCCCGCGATAAGTAAACATTACTACGGTGCTACATCTCAAGACCCGATCATCAAGCAACCTAGACCCCAAAATCCGGAAAGGAATCCTTCAAGGAAGCCTAAACTGCCTACACCCGGTTGCCTATATAGCCCTGGAAGGAACTCCTAATCCCTAAACCTCTACACCCGGAGCCCATATCCGACCCCGATACCCCCCCCCTACGCTCCGAGAGCTCCCCGAGGAGAAGACGAGTCGAGCTTCTCCTGCCAGAGCCACTTGGTGAAAGAGCAGCAGTGTTCAAGTTTAAGGTTTAGGGTCTGGAGTGGTAGTAACGGGCAGCATTAGATTTTGTTTTTTGTGGTGGTAGTAGTAGTCGTAGTAGTCGTAGTAGTAGTAGTAGTAGTAGTAGTAGATGTTGTGGCAGTAGCAACAGCAAGCAGCACGACTACCATGAACCTGAGGCAGCAGAAGAGTTGCTATCATTGCAAAAACGAACTGCTACTGCCACGGTTATAGCCACACGTATGGTTGTTGTTGCTTAGTTACCCAAACACCCAACAAACCCAAACCCCAACAATCTAAACCGTTGTACACTCACTTACTATGTCCCATGATCCTCCAAGTGGTGAAGCAGGTTCCTACCAAACCCCCCCTAAACCCAAAACCTCAAACCCCAAGCCCTAAACCCTAATAAGCACTAAACCCTTAACTAACCCTCCACTCTAAGCCCTAAACCCTAAGCCCGAAGACCTGGTCATCCGGGCCTTCAGGCCGAGTAGCAATGTGCGCAAGGTCTCGCGCTTTGCCTGTAGACTCGAGGAGGTTTGGGGATGGGGATGGGCTTTGGGCTTAATGCTTAGGGCTTCGGGTTCAGGGTTTTGGGGCTTAGGGTTTAGGGATGTTTAATTAGGGGTTTACCTAAGGCTGAGATTAGGGGTTTAGGGGCTTTAGGGTTTAACTAGGGTTTAGCGGTTTAGGGTTTGGGACTTGGGCTGTTCACAGGCGGTTTGTATAGGTATCTGTAGACAGGTGCTACAGAGCTTCTATAGGGTTTATGGATTCTAATGTAGAGCTCTGAGTAGATGTGCAATATGCTCCAAAATACCGTACTCTGATTATTGAGGCTCCTGTGCTACCGTGTGGCCGAAGGGCTTTATGTAGAGATCAGACATTGGAATGAAAAAGGCTTACGAAAGGCATTCATAGTCAGGTCAGAGCCCAAAGTTCGAGCTTTTCAGAGTTTTAAGGCTTCCGGGCTTAGGGTTTTTGCGCTTCGGGGTTTAGGAGGGATTCTAAACCATTGAGGCCAGGTCCTGAGGGTTTAGGGTTTAGGGGTCTGTGGTTCCCCTGCTGTATATAGGAGACAGAGCTGGGAATAAGGAGGCAACGTCGAAGAAACGTTCCTCGGAGGCCGTGGGCTCCATGCCGCAG
This sequence comes from Symbiodinium sp. clade A Y106, assembly GCA_003297005.1. Classification (NCBI taxonomy): domain Eukaryota; class Dinophyceae; order Suessiales; family Symbiodiniaceae; genus Symbiodinium; species Symbiodinium sp. clade A. Next base: position 52,645 of record BGNK01000839.1, read on the forward strand.
GCATCTAACCTAGGGCCCCCCAAAAAGCACAGAAGCAAAGATTAGCATAGGGATATGCCATATAAAGCCCTTATAGTCAAGCTCGATAAGGTAGGGATATCCCCTTAAAATGCCATGCTTCTGTCCTTTCTGGGTCCCTAGTAACCAGCTCGTCTTCTTGCTGGCGGTAGACGTCGGGATCGTCACGATCACGGCCTTTGCCGACCTTATTGCGAGAGCCGGCGCCATGATGGCCGCCACGCTTCCCCTTCCCACCTCCTACGGTTGATGATATAAACCCTGGATTACCTTAATAATTATTGACCCTAGACTATGGGAACTCTGGAATATTCCTTATTATGGGTAATGCAGGATTTACATCATCAACCGTATCTTCGAAACAGGGCAGGCGGGTGCGTGGAGAACTCGTGCAGCCATGCCTGTGTCAACCGACGGCTGACACGATGAGGGCCCGGCCTGAACACATAGTAGTCTACGTTCCGGAGTAGCCCCTTTGTTATAAGGGCATCCTTTTCCCTAATCTTCGGTTTTAATGTAAGTCCTACGCCTTAAACCCCAACCCTAAACCCTAAACTCTAAACCCCTGAATCCTGAGCCGACTACACCCTAAAACCCAAACCCCCTACCTTAACCCTGAAGCGCCTACCTTTTTAGAGTTCCGTATTATGATTTCCTTATATAAGTCCTTAAAAAGGTATATAGGTTATTCCGGGTTAAGGTAAACCCTAAACCCTAAAACCCAAGCCCCCTAAACCCTAAACCCTAAAACCCAAACCCCCTAAACCCTAAACCCGAGGCCCCACACCCAAGGCCTCGGACACGTTTGGGTCATGAAGTTTCGCCATGATGACCTGCGCGCGCTTCTCACCTTTAAAGGGTCGCGAGAGGCCTTAATAACTAGACGAGGGTTACGGGTTTGGGAGTATATACTATACTATACTCATAATACCCTCAAAAAATACAAAAGGTCGTAAGTAATTACCCTTTATAAGGGCCCATGTTTACCCGCTTGGCGCATTGATTGCATCGTGCTTGCGCTTCTTCTGGTCCTACGTCCGAGAAAGAAGTCGGGGACCAGTGTGCAAGAAAACACAACAAACATGGTTTAGGGTTTAGGCCCTAAACCCTAAACCCTAAACCGTTAGGGTTTAGCCTCAAGACACCAAAGAGGCCTGTCCCAAGTCCCCGAAGCCTTCTTCATCTTCTCCGAGATCGCATCCTCGCTATCTCGGGGTTTCTGTGGGTTGTCTCCCAAAGGATCCATGTACCCAAATAGTATATACTTTGGCCCCAAAGTACCAATATAGAGACTACTTTAAGGCTTAAGTATATACTATTTGGGTACATGGATCCTTTGGGTCTGTGCCGGCAGGCAAAAGCAACTTCCACGCCGCCGAGGATGTGCAGCTCAAGTTGGGTGGCTGGATCATGCGACCTGTAATCATGCTGGCCAAGCTTGTCACCAGCAAAAACGACATTTTGTGCCGATCCACACTCGACCAACGCAAACCTGCAGCTCGTTCCACTTAAGGATTGGGCGAACGGCGCTGCTACTAGTACGAAGCCGCCACGCACCGAAAAGTCCCTGAACCCGGAAGCTCTGAATCTTTGACCCTAACCAGCCACCCTGAAACGAACGACGAGGTTAAGATTGAGCCAGCTAAAGCTACAATAACCAAAGATCTTGACAGCCCAGGTGCTGTACTGTGCAAAAGCGGGGAACCCCTAATTTCTATAAACCCTCAAGCGCTCAACCAATAAATAAACCAAAAAAACCTAAACCGTGAAAGTCGCAAGTACACACAAGTCTCAAGTATTGAAGATGACGGACATACACCACCGCCCCAGGTGGAGGAATGCGGTGATATAACATAGGGGCCTTGACGTTTAGGATAATTAGGGCTTTGGCGTTCATCAATTTTGGCACTAAACTAAACTGTAGTGGGTGCAGACGGGAAGACTCTGTGGTTAGTCAAAAGTTTGCAAAACAGCCGACTCAATGATTGCAAGATGGACACTGCGCAGGCCACCGAAAAGGATCACAATTGAGACCCTACGTCCACGAGGCCCATGTTCGTTCGAGGCTTTAAAACCCTATAGGATCCGTTTCAGGGAAGGGGCATATCCAATCATGCGTCTGCAACTCTACAACAACGGTCGCACAAACATGACAGCAAAAACACACCAATGGCATACTTAGTTGCTGAGCTCATAAGCCCCAAAAAGTGTACACTTCTAGGTTTATAGTGGGTAGTATTCTCCAAAAAAGTGTAAAGTGTATCCACTCAGCTACTAAGCATAAAGAAGCCAAGCAGCTCGAAAAGTGTGAAACTGCGAAACCCGGAACCCTGCAACCCCCAAGGCGCAAACCGAAGACCTAGCAAGGTCCTAAAACCAACAATCCCAGAGGGTCCATATACACTACCATTATGGAATTAGGTCCCCAAAACCATAATGGGGATGGTCTTTCAGGGCCTAATTCCACAATAGTAGTGTATGTGGGACCCTCTGGGAATGCAACGATGAGACAAGACCCTGAAGCTTGAATCCTGAAGTCTAAAACCCTAAACCCTCAATCCTGAACCCTGAACCCTAAACTCTACAACCCTAAACCCTCAATCCTGAACCCTCAATCCTGAACCCTGAACCCTAAACTCTACAACCCTAAACCCTCAATCCTGAACTTTCAACACTAAACCCAATAAGCCCGACAAAAACCCCAAACCCTGAACCCTAAACTCTACAACCATAAACCCTCAATCCTGAACTTTCAACACTAAACCCTATAAGCCCTATAAAAACCCCCAAACCCTGAACCCTCAACACTAAGCCCTACAAGCCCTATAACAACCCCAAACCCTGAACCCTATTGTTCCGAAGCCCAGCAAGCCTTCATCTGGCTGGTGAGATTAGCGAGCAGCGCCGTCTTCCGAGACCTTGCGGGTTTAGGGCTTAGGGTTTAGGATTTAGGGTTTAGTTCTTCACTTTCAGGCTTCCTTTAAAAGCTTCCCTCAAAGATGTACAAGAGATCTATAAGAAACAAACGTTCCTGAAAGGGCTCCTTAGTGAGTTCTACGAGGGATCTAGTAGTGATATGGGAGTTTGCGAAGATAGGGGACCCTAATATAGTACCCTAAATAGTAGGATCCTTATTATAAGGACCCCAAAATAAGAAGGTACCCCCTAATTTTCGGAAACTCCCATATGTAAGGGCTCCTCAAAGGGCTTCTTGAAAGGTTCTATACGGGATCCCGAATGGGTTTAGGCTTTCGGGTTCTATAAGGGTTCCTTTAAAGGGTACTATAAGGGTTTTGGGGGGTTTAATGTAGGAACCTGATTAAGAAACCTTGCGCCTTTATTAGGGTTCCTTATATGAATCCTCCTATTTAGGGGTTTTAGGCCCAGGGTTTCTTAATCAGGTTCCTACATAAAGGTTCAAAGGATCATGGGACTTCGTAAACAGAAGGGTGACTACAGGCATAGGTGTAATTCCTGACCAGGACCCCCCAAGTACCCTTTAAAGGGCTCTGATATTTCTCATTAAGAGGTAATTAGGGGCTACAATAAAGGGTAGTTGGGGGGTCTAGGGAGTCCCACCTACATACAGCTTGGGATGGTAGTATCTGAGGCTGACCAACAGGATTCTTGAATTTAGAGCGTTGAATCCAGAAACCCTACCGCCGCTGATTCCTTAACCTGCCCCAATGCCTCCAGGGACCTTATTATTGGGTCCTTAGTGGGTCTAGGGCCCTAACTTTGTGGTCCTTGGAAGCATAGGGTGCACCTTTTTAGGATTTTAAGTTTGGGCGGCAAACTTGTGACTTGTACGGTCGGGGCTACAAATACGGCTCTGTAATATAGAGTAAGCGCAAGCCCCTTCAACCCAGAACGCCACCGCTAGACCCTACTTGAAGGGGCAGGGGACTTAGTAACTGGGGTTGTAAGTAAGGTAAGTACTGTTATAATTACTTATAACCCCAATTACGGTACTTATAACCCTACTTACTAAGTCCCATGATCCTCCAAGTACACCGGGGCCCGTGCGCAAGCTCCTCTCGTTTCGTCTTGAGCTCATTGACCTTTCGCTGCTCCTGGAAAGGAGAGTGTCGCAGCCTCTGCACTGTTGCATGTGCTCGGAAATTTGGTTGGCTACTGCCCCCATAAAGTAACAGTCTATAATAGGACTGCTATTAAGGGCCTTATTTGCTTATACTATAAATGACATTCAGTATCCAATCCAGAGGCGTAGAAGGCGTTTCCGGCTTCGGGAACAAAGCGGGTCCTGATTCGGGCGTCCCTGCGCAAAGGGTCGCAGTAGGTGGACTCTTATACGGGCCCCTCTATGTCTGCGACTCGTGCCTTAACCCGTCGTCAAGCCTCTAAAAAGATTGTGAAAACCCGCAAAACACGGAAGAAACCTGTATAATTCATAAAACCATACTGTATCTTAATACAAACCATATCTATTACAATATCACCAATACTTATAGCAATATTAGCTAGTAATAATCCACAACGAATCATTTCAAAACTTGCTTCTTAGCCCCAAAGGAACCCTGGCCCTCTGCCTCCGGGTCAGTGCACAGGACGCGGTTCTCCGCTGGCCTGGCTAAGTAAGCATTGGGCTTTCAGGCTTTAGGGGCTCGAGGGGCTGTACCTGTGGATCCAAAAACCTACCGTTTTAAGGGTTCGACCCTCTAATTAAGGGGTCGTAACCTACTATTTTGTAGGGTTTGGGGTCATGAGTCATAGGTAGGGGTGTTTAGGGCTTTTTGAGCTTACCTGGACCCCCCAAAGCAGGTAAAATAATGGCCCAAAACCTATAAAAGGCTATTATTCTACATACTTTTGGGGTCCAGGTAATCTTAAATACGTGCGCCTGTATGTGTTGTTCTTAAACCCTTGTTTCTGGGTCGAGTATATTTATGAAGTCTCTAAGACGGGTTCTGCAGCTTCTCGGCTTTCAACGTTTTCTTTGACTTGCTTTGGGTATTAACGGCGTGCAGATTCGTAGATGTTGAACAGGTGCAGGATTTAAAGCTGGCACGGGCAGATGGGGGGCGTGACAAGGTCTGACGGTTCAGGGGTTTAGGGTTTAGGACTAGGACTCAGTAGGAGGGATCCAGGGGTTGGCTTTCTGGTTTCTGTTTAGGTTCGCGGTGAGGATTCAGGGTTTAGGTATAGGGCAGGGTTTGCGCAGGATGTTGCTGCTACGACGAAGGCTTGATGTAGCGGCCTGAATAGTTAGATTAGGGCTTTGGGAGAACCCACAAGACTGTTGCATTCATATCCTCACGCCCCTGCATTCTACTACAATGGCGTGCGCAGGTCCATAAAGATACAAACACATGAATAACATGCCTTAACTACATGAATAAGTTCAAAAGAGTAGTTAAAGTTTAGGGTTTAGGCTTTAGGAGTATAGGGCTGAGATGCTAGCAGCTAGCCAGCTGACCGCTAACTAACTAATGAATGAACTATCTAGCCAATCAATTACCCTCCACCCTCTAAGCAATAATCAAGTGGGGGCAGGTGTTGACACCGCCGTCTCGTCCAGAACCTCGGCTTAGGAAAATATTTCACATGCCTTAGATAGCCCAAACTCTTCAAGTTTTGGGGCTTAATAAGGTGAAAGCGTAATTCTCGCCAGCAGCACCCGTCCGAGCTCTTTCCACCCTTGCTGCCGCCCTGAGGTTCAACAGCCACGCTCCCCGACCTACAGCTTTTTAGAATCACTCCTTGCAAAGACGATGCGGTTGATCACATGATACCTCCATGACTTACCAAATGGGTGCCAAGGACAAGAATACGGAAGATGATGCCCAGGCAACTCTCAGGGCAAGTCAAGGGCGTCCTAGGAACAATTGGCGGTGCAGGCTTTTTAGTCTGGGATTCGAATTACTAACACCATGGAAAGGAGGAATGCTAGCAATACCCCTGGCCTTCGTTGCATACTCAGCAGCAGCCGATATACACTACGAGCAGTCGAACGCTTGGAATACTCGGTCACCAGTTCGAAATCCACGGCAAGAGTTTGAAACGGCACGTACGCGTAAACCGAAATCAATGATGATGATAGTCACCACCAACATCGTCATCATCACGATCACCATCATAATACTGGCTCATACTATTATTAATGCAGAAAGCCCATGCACTTCTTGGACAACAGCATTATTGGCAACAGCGACAACAAACCCTAAACCCAAATTTCCCTAAGCCCTCAACCCCCAAAGCCTAGGCCCACCGCAAATTCAGAACCGAAGACCAAAAACCCTAAACCAAAAACCATAGACCCTCTACCCAAAGCACCAAACCCCAAAACCTAAGCCGTGTAATGTGTAAAAAAACATTGTGTCTCTCTATCTATCTATTTGTATATATATATATGTATTCGCCTTATAGAAACCGCTTCTTGCAGGAGCCATGAAGGTTGCCATTTCAATTAATCCCCCTCTCCAACAATTGTAGACGCTTTATCCTAAACCTTAATGTTTACGCTATATCGAGGACCTTAATGTTTAGGGTTTAGTTTATGGTTTCGGATTTAAAGTGGAACTTAAACCCTAGACCTGACCTGGACCGCAAAGAACCTACCATTTAGGGCTCCTCATCATGATTGCCCGAAACAAAACCGTTAAAAAATGTGGTATTTAGGGTCCAAGCAAAACCAAAACCGTTGACTTAAACCCTAAACGGCCCTAAATCCTGGATCCTAAACCTTAGCCTTAAACCCTCAAGGCAGTACAAAAACGGCCCTAAATCCTAAACCCTAAACCCTCAAGGCAGTAAAAAACGGCCCTAAATCCTAAACCCTAAACCCTCAAGGCAGCAAAAAAACAAACAAAAAACTGAAGAGGCCTTGCCCTTGGGCCGCAAGGACCATGCCTTGGTTGCGAGTCTCTGGAGTCGGTTTAGGGTTTAGGGTTTAGGGGTTTTTAGCCGTCCAGCTCTCTATGTTGATTCAGGGTTTGGGGTTTAGCAGTTTTACATAGGTTTTACGACATTCCGCTTTGAAAGTTGCTTTAGGATTTAGGGCTTTAGGTTCAGGATTAGCGTTCAGGGTTGGGGTTTCAGGTTGAAGGTTCAGCAGTTCCTGTTCTCACGCTTTTTAGTCGAAATCGCTACTCCGGTACCGAACAATCTTGCCATCCGCACTTCGAGTCCTATAACTTCCGGGCAAAAATTTTCTGTTCCCTATTGAACCCTCAAGCCTGAACCCTAACCCCTAAGGAACCCGAGGGCCTTGACTCCTAAACCGGTCTATGGTTTACCTTAACCCGGAATAACCTACCTTTTTAAGGACTTACATAAGGCAATCATAATAAGGAACCCTAAAAAGGTAGGTTCTTCAGGGTTAAGGAAGGGTCCAAAGGACCCAATAATCAGGTACCCGGTTTTAGGATAGTAGTTATGTAGGTTAGGATTTTGGAGAGTATATGATTATTGGGTACTTGGACCCTTGGGGTTAGGGTCAAAGAAGGGTTAAGGTAGGGTTTAGGGCCGGCCCGGCCTTCGGATTTGGGGCTTGGGCCTTAGAGGCCTCAAGGTTCAAGATTTGGGAGTTTCCGAAAATTGAGGGGTACCTTAGGGTTCCTTTAAAGGGTTACTATAAGGGTTCCTTGAAAGGGCCTTATTATAAGGGTTTATAGAATTTCCGAAAATTGGGGTTACCTTATTTTGGGATCCTTATCATAAGGGTCCTACTATTTAGGGTACTATGTTAGGGTCCCCTATTTCCGGAACCTCCCATTTAGGCCTCATAAGGCTTCAGGATTTAGGCCTTGTGGGGGTTTCGGACTCGGGCCCCCTTAGGGGTTCCAGGATTTAGGGGCAGGGTTTGGGACATACTTGAAAGATCATGGGACTTAGTAGCTAGGGCTCCTTAAAGGGATCCTCAAAAGGGGATCTATAAGGGCTTTCGTTTCTATAAGGGTACTATGGGGCTATTTGGAGGGTCATGGGACTTAGTGAGTAGCGAAATAGGTTCCTTAATTGGGGTTAAAAGTATTTATAACTGCAGCTACCTTACTTAGAACCCCAACGGCTAAGCCCCATGGTCCTTAAACCCTAACCTCTTATAGATCTCTTATAGAACTCTTTAAGGAACCCCATAAGGAGCCCTTTAAGTTACTAAGCCCCATCATCCTTTAAGTAGGCTCGAGTGCTCAGGATTCGAGTCGTGGGCTTAGGGCTCAGGCTCTAGGGGGTAAACCCTCAGACCGTATGGCCGAAACCCTGAAACCATGCACCTAAACGCTAGGTTCCCCAGAATCCCCTAAACAATAAGGGTACCCGGTTTTCCTGGTAATGAAATTCCCTAACACGAAAATGAAAACGGCACTACTGGGGAACCCAGAGGGCTGCAGAATGCCCACAACACCATTAAAGTTTCAGCACGTATGCTAGGGAGGTTTAGGGGAGTTGGGATGCAGGCTTAGGGCTGAGGGGGTTCCTTGAAGGGTACCATAAGGCTTCCTTTAAGTGTACCATAAGGGTTCCTTTAAGGGATCCTTCAAGGGTTCCTATAAGGGGCTGATGTTCAGATGTATGTTCGTGATGCCTTCTTTTTCAGCCGCTGGCGCAGGCATCATGACAGCTCGGGTGATGAGCCGCTCGTAGCCAACATCTCTATATGCTGTCTATGTGAGGCTACGTAGCTGTGTGTATTGCCATCCACTCATCTAAATGCTCCATTGTGTGTGTAAAATACACAGACACATACTTTCGTGAATCATTCGTACATACGTACATACATACAAACATTCTTACCTTCATACATTCATGCATTCGTACAATCATACATCATTCATTCATTGATGGATTCATTCATCCACTCATTCATTCATCCGTTCATTCCTTCATTCATTCCTTCCTTCATTCATTCATTCATTCATTCATTCATTCATTCATTCATTCATTCAAAACAAATCGTTCATTCATTCATTCATTCAGTCAGTCAGTCATTCATTCGTCGCATGCATTCAAGCATTCATGCAATCGTTCATTCATTCATTCATTCATTCATTCATTCATTCAATCATTTGTTCATTTCGTTCATTCACTCGATTCATTCATCCGTTCATTCAGCCTCATTCATACGTACATATCTACCTACATACGTACATATGTATATATATATATACATATATATATACATATTTACATATGTATATAAATATATACATATGTATATCTGCGTGCGCACATACGAACATACTTACAGACTTAGAGTAGCTACTTACATGCTCGCATATTGACGTACGTACGTTCACACATACTCAACATACATACAGACAGACAGACAGACAGACAGACAGGCACACATACATGAGTACATAACAACTACTTGCATACTTACGTATTGACATGTACGGAGTTTTCTATGTCTTATATCCACACACCTCGATTATGTCCACTTGTTTGGTCACAGAAGCTCCACTCCCTTGTCTATTTATCTATCGATATATATATATACATATATATATATATATGTGTGTGTGTATGCGTATACATCTAGGGTGCAGGGAATTTCGCAGAACTATGTTAGGAAACTGCGCGGGGAATTTCAAGCACATACGCCCGAAAATTCGGGAATCAACGTCGGTTTTTTTCAAGAGGCTGGCCAGAAATCGAGAAACTAGGGAGGCATGTTCGGGAACATTTGCCAAGCTCGCCCCACAGCATGGCCATGCATTTCTACATGCCATCTAAATGCTTACGGTCACCTGTATCTGTCCGCCTCAACCCCCCACCCCCGCAGAAGCCAAGCCAAGCCAAACCACGCTGCCAACTCCCCCCGTAAAGTCACAATGCATTTCTACGCGCCTTCTATATGCATATGGCAACATGTATTGAAGTAAAGCACAAGCATGACTGCATACATACACATATGCACACCTACATGCCAAGCCATGCTGCCAACTCCAAAAAAAATCACCATGCATTTCAAAGCGCCTTGTAAATGCATATGGCAATATGTATTGAAGTAGACAAACAACAACCACATGTACAGACGCACACACTACATAATGTCACACATACATACATCGGGAAGTCCGCATGGGGGGGGGGGGGGGGGGGNCCCGCAAAAGCTAAGCCAAGCCTTGCTGCCAAGCTCGCCCCCAGGGTCGCCATGTATTTCTAGATGCCATCTAAACGCATACGGTCACCTGTACCTGTCCCCCTCAAACCCCACCCCCGCGGAAGCCAAGCCAAGCCATGCTGCCAACTCCCCCCGTAAACTCACCATGCATTTCTACGCGCCTTCTAAATGCATATGGCATGTTGTTTCTGAAAAACGCGGTTCCTTATGTTTGAATTTTGCCGAAAATGTGTCTGAAAAATGCCGTTGAAGTTTCCTGAAAAAAACGCTCACGGTTTCCTGAGCATGTTTACCCGAAAATCCCAAGTTATGCCCGAAAACGTTAGCACTCTCTCTCTCTCTATATATATATATATGTGTACATCTGTATATATACACATATCTATTATATATATGCTATATACAATAAACATATATATATATACACATGCATTCATATACATACACGTGTGTGTGTGTGTGTCTGTGTGTGTGCGAGTATATTTGTTGCTAGTTTGTCGGGAATTGCCGTCACCCGCCCGTGCTTCATGAGTGCTGTGCCTGGTGCTCAGCAAAAGACCTCGGCGGTTGCACAAGAGGCCCTTCAAAAACCCTGATCGCGAAATCCTTCACCCCCCAAGCTGCGGTAATGTAGGGGCCTTAATAATTAGAATAGGATTTTGGGGCCCATTATACCATAATTATGACAAGGAACCCCCCAAAAAATAATATAGGTAATTATTAAGGCCCCAATATTAGCTTCCTTTTTAAGGAGACGAAGGTTGCAACCGCCTTCCGCTGCGGCGTGTGTGCAGCCAAAGATGTGGGGATCCACTTGCCACCTGTGCGGGCGGAACCTTTCAAAAACCCGCTGTCCATGCATCACCTAGTCACTGCGAGCATCTATCCGACATCCGTCGACATGAACTAAACGGCCACTTTTGCTCTAGTCATGGTTCTAGGGTTGCTTTCCGACCACCCTCAACCCTTTTGGGCCTAAGCGCCAAAACCCTAAACTCCCAAAACCGCGAAACCCTCCTAAACCCTCCCACATCGAGAAATTAGAGAAAATGCCCAGACAAGCAGCCCATGCACAGGCTCCTTGCTAATTAGAATAGGGCATTATAAGGGTTACTACAAGGGATACTGTAAGGCTTCTATGATATGGGGGCCTTAAAAATTAGAATCGGGTTTTGGGGCCCATGATACTATAATTATAAGTAAGGCTTTGGGGTATGTTATACAGTATGAGGAGCATAAGGAACCCATTCAAGCCCCATGTTACCATGCACTCTAAATTTGGGCTAACCCAAAACTCGGCAAGCTCCAACATTGCGGGCTTGCCTGTTGGATGCCCACTGTGTGTTTTTTTATGCTTGGGGCTTTGGGTTTTTGGAGTTCTTGTGTTGGGCTTCTTTATCCGACAGATTCTTCTTCTCTGACGAAAGACCATCTTCGGAAAATTACGGTTTCGGGCTTTGGGGTTCAAGTTCTGGCGGTTTCTAGATTTATCATTGACCGTTTGCACCCAACCAGAACCACAGGGTTTAGATCCACAGGGTTTGTTCGACAGAATCGACAAATAAAGACAAATAAAGACAACTAGGAACTTTCAAAGTTTTTAAAAGTTTTAAAACAATTCCAGACGCCAGGAAGAGGAGGACATACTACTGTACTACCGTACTACTGCACTACTGTACTGCTATTGTACTATTGTACTACTACGGTACTACTACTGTACTACTACGGTATTACTACTGTACTACCTCAGACGTGGTCGATTGGGGAGAGGAGTGTAGGTTTTCAGAGTGAAAGGTTTTCAGTTTTGGTAATTATTTTGGAGTGACCGTGGCTTGGCTTCGACTTTTGGTCGTCCCCAAACCTCGCTAGACAGCTCCAAGTACCCTTAGACCCTCGTACTGGACTACTACTGCCCAGGCCTCAGACACGGTCGATTGTGGAGGCGAGTGTAGGTTGGAGGCAAAAGCCTTCAAAATAAAAGGTTTTCAGTTTTGGCAGTTATCTTGGAGTGACCGTGGCTCCTCGCTAAACAGCTCCAAGTACCCCTAAACCCTCGTGCTGTACTACTGTACTACTACTGTGCTACTACTGTGCTACTATTGTGCTACTACTGTGCTACTACTGTGCTACTACTGTACTACTGCACACCACTGTACCGTACCAGGCCTCAGACTTGGTCGACTGCGGAGAGGTGTTTAGGTTGGAGGCAAAAGTCTTCAACATGAAAGGTTTTGATGCTAAATCTTGGAGTGATCGGGGCTTGGTTTCAAGCTTTTCGTGGTCCCCAAACCCCCCGACCGCGGCGTTCGCGCAGAACCGCAGACCCTCCACCCAAGCCCGCCCCGAAACCGACCCTGCGACCCCCCAATTCCGTTGTAACTTAACCAAAGCCATCCAAACCCTAAGCCAGCCGAACCCCGGTCCAGGGGGTCACGGACACCAGACTATTCAAGCCAAAAACCTTTGGTCGAGAGGGGGGGGAGGCTAGTAAACGGGCCGCCACATTACAGGTAGCAGAGATACAAGAAGAAGCTCGATGATGTACAGGTGTTGTTCATCGACTCAAGCAGGGCTCAAACGGTGGCGAATATTTGCGATTTTCCAACGAAAAAGTCATAAATCCGCACTGTCACCCGCGGATGAGCGACGTGAACCAATAAGATTCAAGAAAATTCAACAAGATTTAATAAGATTCAATAAGATTTTTCTGGGGCATGCCACAATTGTACAAATGTCTTCCAAGATTCAATAAGATCTTTTGGGGCGGTATGGGGTCAGTTTCCGTTGTGATTCGTTTTTTGTGAGGGAGTTCTGAGCCAAGACACACAACAACAGACTTGCACAAAACAATCACCAAACAAACACAAACAAGTAACAACATGCCAAACGCATGCAAATACTGAAATTGGCTAATAGCATCACCCCACTATTTACAGGTTAATGTGAGGACCCTCTTTTGTCGGGTGTGCCTAATTAATGCGGTTTTTCGGTGCTTATTCGAGGCCGTACCAAAAAACAGGCGGCCTAATTAATGATTAGTGCGTTCTTGTTTTGGGCCGGCTGATTTGTTGTGCTTCTCTTCTACGACTGTCCTACTACTGTACTACTACAGTACTACTAATGCACTACTGTACGGGAGTGTAGGCCGGACGAAAAAATCTTCAACATGAAAGGTTTTTAGTGTTGGTATCTTGGAGTGGTAGTAGCTTGGATTCGAGTTTTTGATCGTGCCCCAACCCCGCTAAACAGTTCCAACCTCGTACTGTACCACTACTGCACTACTACTGTACTACTACTGCAATACTACTGCTTCTGTACTACTATTGTACTGCTACTCTACTACTACAGTACTGCTACTGTACTACTGTATTACTACTGCATTACTACTGTACTATTACAATTCCCTTGTAACTTAACCAAAGCCATCCAGACCCTAAGCCAGCCGAACCACGTAGACATAGAACAGCAGGACCGTTGGCTCAATCAATCACAAACAGAAACCTAAAATGATCAAGACTGCAGGGCAGCCCGGCTTCGTCGATGCTGTCGGCCAGGTAGAACAATCACAACATCAAACCTAAAATGATCATAACAAGAACTTTAAATACTTATTTAACAACGAATATTTAACAACGAATAAAGCCAACATAAAACAAATAAAGCCAACATAAAACAAATAACGACAAAGTTCGCCAAATACGAACATAAATAAGGTTTTGGGCCCTTTCTGGTGGGGCGCAAACGCCTGAGGAATTTACAGGTTTGTGAAGTCGGGATGTTGGACCCTAAACCCTAAACCGTTGGAAATGCTCGCCAACTTGCTCTGTAAGCTGAGGGGACGCAACCCCAAGCATGCATCAGCACTTCAAGCCCTAGCAGACGGAGTCCGGTGCGCTTCCCCCAAAGGTCCAAAGGACCCAATAATACTGTATTTGGGTTTAGGATATTAGTTACATAGGTTTATATCCCAGCAGTCATAAGGTATTTGGGTATGTAGGTTTATATCCCAGTAATAAGGTAGTTGGGTTTAGGATAGTAGGTACGTAGGTTTATATTTGGGCGAGTATATGATTATTAGGTACTGGAGTCCGGTGCCCAGAGACTCCAATATTCTTCATCTAAGGAATATAATTAAGGAATATACCTTACGATAGTTAGAGTAGGATCCCCAATATGATTCAAGGAATGTTTCTTAACGTGGCTTTAGGTCTATCATAGAAACCCTTATAGCACGCTTATGACAGAATCAGATAGAACTCTTAGTTATATAGCCTAAGCCTTTAGGGTTTAGGGTTTAAAAACACATGTAAAGCTCTTACATCTCCTGAAGCCTAGCCGAAACCTCATAATTTGGAGCTCGAAACCCTGATCCTTAACAACACCAGAGGATGAAAGAATGGCCCCTACCATAGCAGCAGCCTAATAATTAGAATAGGGTTTTAGGCCCCAGTATGCTATAATTGTACTGAGGTTAGGCCACAGTATACTATAATTGTACTGATGAACCCCCCAAAATAGTATTGGTAATTATTTAGGCGCCTATAGTAACCTCCACACGTTGATGTAGGGGCCTGAATAATCCGAAGAAGGTGGAGTAACAGTGGAGCCCCCTAGAATAAAACATAACGATTGAAAGCACACCCTAAACCCTAAAGCCTAAACCCCCAAACCCCTAAACCCTAAACCGTTAACCCCTAAACCCCGAAACCCCTAAACCCTAAACCCTAGGGCTGAATTGACGAGCAGAGACCCCAACACAAAAAACAGGCAGTTTGTGCGACACAGATAGCTGACAAGGCAGGTTATAGATACCTTAACCTACCAAAACCTACTTTTTTCTAGGGTCCCTATAACTTCCATATTGGGGCCTATAATAAGAACCTACAAAAAAGCAGGTTATGCTAGTTTAAGGTAGTTCCTATGAGAAAACCCCCTGCGAGATACCGGTATAGAGGTGTGCAAGTGCACTAATACATATACACAGCCGTGCATACTGCATAAACAGCTACTTGTCTACACGTATCTGCGTCTGTATGCTGCATCTTATGCCTTATGCACTTGTCCAAGCATGCATCTGTTTGCCTGCAGGCTGTAAGCATAGAAAATACGTAAGTCCGTGCACACACACAAACACGAACGTCTCTCTCTCCCACCTACGCACGCGCGCACCAAACAGGCACATGTGTACACCGAGCGCAAATGGAGGCAATAGTACACTATAGGAGGTCGGGCACATGCCGCAGACGCAAGAAAGTCGAGAGACAGCAAAACAAGAAGCCATGGTGCACCTGTCAACAGAAACACACCGTCATCACAAGATCGCAGGGTCGATCGACAACGATAGACGGATGGATGAAAGCTACAGCTGGACAAACAGAAAGATTGACACGAAGACTACATTGATGCAGACAAATAGACGGGCAGGTGGGCAGACTCGGATTCACATGTAACTGTATAAACTGTACGCAAAAGTGAGTATTTGGACCAGCAGATGACGAAAGAGATACATAGCTACGATTGCGTGAAACCCGAAGGCCAGAACACTAACTAATGTAGGAATCTGATTAAGAAACACTGGCCCATAACCAAGAAATGATTCGAATTCATATACAAAACCCTAATACAGACCCAGGGTTTCTTAATCAGGCTCCTTCTTCTAGGATGCTAGATTCGGAGACCAAACCAGGGCGAAGGACTGATGCTCTGTACTGCACACAAAGTTCGCAGTTATCAAGTCCGCAGCTGTGCATGCAGCCTGGCCTGCAGCTTGACTACTACCAGAAGCCGAGGCCGGGCTGCGGCGCACAATCTCGCAGAGAGATTCTGTACAGCGTCTGCGACAGGATAAATCTAGTCCCCCGGTATAGACCCGTAGCTACAACGCTAACCCCCCAAACTTTAAACCCCCAAACAATTTTGGTTCGGCACTGGGTCACTACTGGGGAACCTAGCCAAGGTCTCAGTTTCGGCTCAAGCACCTGCCCGGAGCCAACGCCGGGATGTCCTGAACTTGTCCCCAAGGAGCTCCTCCTCGGTTTGGGCTTTCCGGTTTAGTGTGTATAGATTCAGGGTCGAACCCTATGCCTCCAGGGACCTGATTATTGAGTCCTTACGGGGTCTAGGGCCCTAACTATGAGGTCCTTGGAAGGATAGGGGAAGGTTTACGGAGAATATCACGGATTTTGTAGGCTTTTGTTTATGCGGTCTTACATAGTTTTATAGAGTCCGTTCAAGGTTCCTTTAAGGATTCGTTTAAACGTTCTCAAAAAGAGGAAGTCCAGCTAAGTGTCCCTTCCAGGCTCTTGGGCACTGGACTTTGGGTTCACTAGGAAACTCCAAAGGCACCTGATGACGGGGCCCGAAGGGGTAAGCTTTGGACACCTGGTTACGGATCCCCTGCAGTTTACGTAGCTTCCTTGAAGAAACGTTCTGGTTAAAATTGGTTTTGGGGGTTGAGCCCTAAAGAGTGCATGTATACCGTATACCCCAATAGTATACACGGCCCTAAAGTACCTATATCGGGGCTACGATGTGGCCACAGTATATACTATTGTATATGGACACTTAGGGATTGTTTAGGCTTTGTCGGCTCCGTGATTATATAGGGGTTCTAAGGCCTCGGGGAGGCATTGTTTGGGCTTGGGTTTGGCTGGTAGAGAGAAAACCGAGTTCAAACCAGGCCCTCGACCCTGCAACCTTAGCGCCTACAGCCTCGACCCTAAGCCCCGTGAAAGCTCTGAAGTGTGTCCTCGAAGTGCTCATTCCGCAAGATCATCGGGATCGTAAGGCTTCCATGCAGGCGTTCCTTGATTCAGGAGGCTTAGACTCCATGCCCGTTAGAAGCCAAGCCCCCAGCAACCTAGGAATAAAACAGGGCTGCCTGTTCGTGTTGTTTTTTAAGAACCGAAGACCACTAAAAGGAGACAACGGGCCTGCTGGCGGACCTAGTTCCACGAATGGTACCACAAAAACAACCCAAACCCTCAACCCTAAACCCGGAAGAGTTCCAAAGCCGAGCAGCAGCCTGTGCCCTTTTGAGCCCTGCATCATAAACCCGCGTCTATGCGGTAGGCGGTAAGAGTATCCGTTGGTCTGAAAGTCCAGAGACCCCGCACCTCTAAACTCAAAACTTAAACCCTATCTAGTCTCCATTGTAATTCCTCTTTGGGGCTACCTTTTTAAGATCCTAAATCTTATCGAACTTGTTAAGAGGAACGACAATGGAGACTATAGGTAATCCCTTCAACCGAAAGTTTATGGCTTTTCGAGGACGCAGAGACCTAAACCCTCAGCCCTGAGCCTTTGGATTGCCAAGTAGTTGGTTGTCAAAATTAGGGTCCCTTTTTGGGTACCCTAAATATTAGGTGCCGTATTAGGACCCTAAAAGGGACCCTAATTTTGACAACCACCCAAGTAGTTAGGACTCCGGGTTTAGTTTCAACACCCGGAAGACCCTAGGCCCCTGCTTCGGCTGATGACATAAATCCTGCATTACTTTAATGACCCTAGACTATGCAAATTATGGTATATTCCTTGTTATGGGTCACGTAGGATCTATATCATCAACCGCTCAAGTGTCGATATCGCGAGAACTTCGTTTACTTAGGCGGAGTATGGGTTTTTAGAGATCAAAAGGTACCAGGATGTATTTTCCGATTCAAGGGTTTCTATGTTGCATCGAAGCCATCCTTAAACCATATGCGCTAAGCCGTCAGCCGCAAAGCCAAGAGAACTTCGATCACCCCTGAACGTTTTCCCTACCCGTTGAAGGATCCCAAAAGAAAGCACCGGCACTGAACCCGAAGCCCACCTCCCCCCACCCCCCTCACCCCTTCCCCTAGGGTCCAAGTACCCAATAATCATATACTCTCCCAAATCCTGACCTACCATAACTACTATCCTAGAATCGAGTACCTAATTATTGGGTCCATTGGACCCTTGGGGCAGTGCCTAAGCCCCAGAATTGTTTGCACATAGAGCCCCTATAAGCCGAGTACCTAATAATTATTTGGTCCTTTGGACCCTAGGGGCTTCCGACAAAGTCTGACCGAAGTAGTTGCCGTGGTAAAATGGAGTAAGATCGTGTACTGCTCAAGGGCTCCATGCTTGCAGACCCTGTTGGGGGTCCTTGATGGGATCCCAGCTTCGCACGCCTTGATTGTTCATATACGGCATACCATAAGGGTTTCTATGAGGTTTACCATACGGGCTATTGTGAGGGCTACCCATGTCAGAGTCGGGGCACAGCGATCTTGATATCCAAATCTTGGATGACCACTGCGGGGTCCTGTGTGGGATTTATGAACCCTGTTCCTTACCTCTCCATGCTAATCCATGAACCTCGAACTACGAACACTACACCATAAACCCTAAAGCCCTCAAACTCCAAAGCCTTTAACTCCGCCTGTGGCCGCGAAAAACCAACCTTTTTGACGATACACGTATACATATATATATATACATTATATATATATATAGAGAGAGAGAGAGACTTTTCTATATATATATATATACACACACATACATAGAGGAACCACAAAACAAGGAACCCTAAAAGCCTAAAAGGTAGGATTTTTCGGCGACACTTCAGATCTGAAGCCCGAAGCCCAAGTGGCCCGAATACTTAACTCGTGCCTGGGATCTGGGCGCCTCAGGGTTTAGCATTTAGAGTTTAAGGTTTACCTGTAGCCGAAAAGACCTGCCTTTTTAGGGTTCCTTATTATGGTTTCTATATATAGTTTCTTAAAAAGGTAACCTGGGAGTTTCCGAAAATTAGGGGTACCTTTTTGGGGGTCCTTATAACAAGGATCCTACTATGTAGGGTGCTATATTAGGGTCCCCTATTTTCGGAAACTCCCATTTAGAGTTTAAGTTTTAGGGTTTAGAGTTAACCTACTTGTCCAGTATCATGGGGAACCAAAGGTTAATCTTTTTCATAATATAAGGATTATATGGGGATTATACTACCCCAAAAGGTTAAAGGTTACCTACTCTACTACTACGTTGAAGGTTTAGGGTTTAGGGATCAGGATTTAGGGTTCAGGCGGTTTAGGGGAAGCCAAAGTCCCTTAAAAGGAATAGGGTTTAGGATATACGGTTTAGGGTCTTGGGTTTGGGGTTTACCTATAGTCTCCATTGTAGTTCCGTTTTTTGGTTTAACCAACCCTATGTTTGGGATCCTACAAGGTAGCCCAAAAAGGAACTACAAAGGAGACGAAAGGTTTGTGGCGGAGGATGTCGAACTAGACAAGGTAATCTGATGATCTTGTGAGCTGAAGGATCATCCTAAACTAAACCCTAAACCCTCAACTTCTAAACCCTGAAGGGTGCATGGATGACGTACATATTTGATGCGCCCCGCTCTGGGCTCGTTGGCCATCAGTCTCAAGCTTAAGGGCCCCTAACACAGGGTCCTAAATGAACAATCAAACTCAACACTATTAAACGTTCTGCACACAAACTAAGGTGACATAGAAAGCCCAACAACAACACTACCAGCCAAAAGAAACACCAACACTCAAAATGATCAGACCATCTACGTAAAACGAATACACCCCCAAGCCAAAGGTCTGCGAAGCTCTGCAAGCCCGTGTCCCCCGAACCTGTGTCTCCACCTGCAGACCCTTCGAGCTGTTCCTGGGAGGTCTCGACAAAGCTTTCTATAAGATTAAGGTTTGGGGTTCAGGGGAGGTTTCTACAAAGTTTTCTATCAAATGGTTACAGACATCTTCAGGCTTTTGCGGGGCTTTATAGGGAGGGGGGTGTACTGTATATAATCCGGCCCATGTAGGGTTTTTAACTTGAAATGGAGTTGACAGGGTCGCCATGAAGTGGTATATAGGGCCTGTCATAAGGAACTGCAGGTTGTTCCATGTCTGAAACTGAGGAGTGTGAGAATGGTGCTTCAGGCTTCGGCGTGCTCAGATCCTGGCTTTCTTCGGGTTCGGATTTAGCCATGCGGGGCCCTGCGAAATACACCCCGCTTCCGTAGATGCATAAACTGCAAGGGTTTGATCCGAGTTCTTGAAGGATTTGATTTACGGTTCCACGAAAAGCATGCGATTGATAAGCCCATTCCCTGGGATGGTCTTAATGTTACTACTATAACCCTCGCGAAGGCCAAAAACCCTGAACCTCGAACTGTAAGTCCTATAACGAAGTAGTGCTTTTTGGGCCTCAGGTAGACCCTAAACCTGGGAGTAGCGGAACTCCTGAAATCCACGGATCTCTCCACTTAGGATTTAGGGTTTAGGACTTGAAACTATAGAAGCCACTTTCCTCATGCAAGGTTTCGGGCTCGAGGGTTGCGGGTTGTAGGGTGAGGGTTTGGAGTTCAGGAGGATACTCTAGGATCCTCAGTAGCCTAGGAATAGACAGGGCTCTCCCTTTTGGGTATTGGCGGTATTAGGAAGTTCTTTAAGAGACCGAAGACCACAAAAAGGATAAAGGGCCCCAAATAGGAGACCTAGTGATGCTAATCGGAGGTCTGCCTTCAACTACCAAAACCTACTTTTATAAAGAGTCCTTTTTGTAGACTCAGTATTAGGGCCTATAATGAAGAACCCACCAACAAATAGGTTAGAGTTCGAGTAGTTTAAGGTGGAGAGCAGGGTCCTTTCCTAAAGCCCTGACCTGGAGGCTGCAAAGCCTACGTACCTGTGAAGGGTTCCTTATTCTGATTTCCTTGAATATAGACCCTGTCAGAGGTAGGTTATCTGGGGTTAAGGTAAACCGTAAACCCTAAACCCCACATTTCTGAAGTCTTAAACCCTGGGTCACAAACCTCGAAAGCCAAACCCTTAAATATGCCATGGGCCTTAATTGTAGCTGTATTGAAGGAAACTCAAGGAGTCGCATGAATACGGGTAATTAATTATCACTGTATATCCCCGTACCCTAGAATTGCCCAACAACCCTAAAATCTCAACCCTAGAACAAAACCCAAAACCGTACACTGTAAACACCATTAAACTTAGACTCCAAAAGGCAAACTCCAAACCCTGTTATGAACCCCAAACGAAATGCCCTAACACCGCAATATCTTCCATTGCTGGGTCTCGAAAGAGTGATGCGGCCAAAGTTAGGAACGCAAACCATCTTTGCGGACTGAAGACCTGGCATGCAGGGGTTAGTGGTGTAGGGTCCTTTCGAGTTTCTCTGAGGGTTCCTCTAAGGTTGTTGAGGATGCCTTTTGAGGGCTCTACAGCCAGAATGGTTTTAAGGTCTGGGCGTTGCGGTTGTATTTAGGGCTGTTACGGTTAATTGTTTGTTTTTTAAACAAGTTTGAACTGGTTTCGTCGGGTGCTATACCGCTTTTGATGCGCTTTATGGGGATCTTAAAGGTTTCTAATCGCTCTTGTAAAAGTTGACGTGATTAGGGTTTCGGGTGCGTGAGCAGGCATTCGCGGTTGTTTTTGCGTTGTGAGTTTTGAGTTTTAGCGGTGCTTAAGGATGCGGTTCCGCGTGCAGAATTCATGGTATGCGCCCCTAAACCCATAAAGCTATTCAGGTCTCTGCAAGGTGTATACCCTAAGGGTCCAACTGACCCTAAAAATAAGGGCTTGGGTGTGGGATAGTCATGATTTTGGTTGCTATTTGGAATAGTTAGTATAACCTAACTATTCGGTGCTCCTCGACTTTAGGGATATGGGTCCGAATGACTGATTAGAATTGGGTCTTGGTGGGGCTTTATATCAGAGACATTACAGGAAACCCTTGGCCCTGAGGAACAGTGTTACGGAAACTTCAGGCCTTACAATACCACTTCGATGTTGCGCTTCGAGATTCGCTATCTTTGCAAAGTTCGTCATGATGGCATGGGGGCGACTGGGAGCACACAAGTCAGTAAGGGCATGCCGCACCCAAGCGCTCCGCACGGGTATGTTCACCACGAAATTGCTGCAGTCACAAACAGTTTGTCGGTAGTTCATGTATTTGCATCTATTTTCTAGGGTGAAACTCGAAACCAGGCATGCGTGCTGAAGGGTGGGAAGCTAAGAAACCCATTGACCCCGACTCACTCGTTGCCCGTGATGTCCTCCACGAAAGTCTTCGTCTCATACGCCTTAGTCTCATACATCCGAAGCTGCCTGAAGTGCGCAAAGCTCAGAACAGCCGCTGTGCCGGCCATGGAGGCAATCCAGACGAAGTTGCCAGTATCCCTGTCGCCAGTCGGTGAACTTGCACTTCGTCTCGTGATCCTGCACATCCTGCATGTCTAATCCTGCAAGTCACATGTATAGCATGACCACCATGAAGAGTAAGACGCTGGACCAGAGCACATTTCGTCGGAGTAGGTTAGCAGCATGGAGCGGATCTTCATCCCAGCCAAAGTAGCACAGTGCCAGCCGTTCACTGGCTTCTTTCAGCTCGTCATGATCGAAGCTCATTGCGATGCTGCTCACCACGCCAACGATCATTGCACTCAAGAGTCCCTGCACGTTGAGGAAATCTTGGAGCGAGTCGACCGACATTGTTCCAGAAGAAAATGCCCCAAAGTATGTTCACCACTGGTATGTACTTCAACACGCAACTTGCAGTGCCAATGGAACAAATCGCCATTGCCAGTCGCCTGTCGCCTGCAGAAATCACAGGCTACTTCTCGCTGCTGCGCAACGCAGACCCCGTCTGCGGAGGTGATGGGGCTGAAGTTTGAGCCGCATATTCGGGGCGCTTCAGGCCTCCTGCATAGAGGGACACGCGTGCGAGTCCACAGAGCCCCCGACTCCCCAGCAAAAGGAGCCACTTTATCTGACGTGCTTCACTGAAGCCTAAACCCTTAAAGCCCTAAATAGGAGGAGCCCCAGCCTAACCCAACCTTTGACCAGACCCCCTGCGAACCACCAAAGACCCCTACAAAGCCCCAGTTTCTGAAACCAACAGACAACAATAGGAAACGACAACCATCTTAAAAGCAACACGTAAACCCAAATAAACTATGACACACAGGGACCCCCGCCAGAACCTTCTAAACCCTAATCTCTAAACCCTAAACCCGCCCTTGGCTGACTTCTGAACCCCTCGTTAAAGTTAAGCTTTTAGCCTCCTTACTTTAGTTCATATAGAAACCCAAAAGGTTAAAGTCCTAAGAGCAACCAGAAGAACGCCAAGATTAGTGCTAGGATCCCTTTTCCTTTACCGCTAGGATGCCCAGTAACCTAGAAATAAAAAGGGCTCCCTTCTTTTTTATAGTAGATGCCAGAAAGTTGGAACATCAATATCCTCATGCCCTTAAGGTAGAGTATAGGGGATCCTAGCAAGAATCCTCCTAAACCCATGTTCCAACTTTCTGGGGTTCACTGTATTGGGTAACTTTATAAGGAAAGGGCCTGTGCGGATGTAGAGCGTCGCCTTCGGCTCGTGGAGCCAACCGGACCTCGCTCGGAGGCTTCCGCTTCTCAAGGTTTAGGGTTTAGGGTTTAGGGCTCTCAAGGCTTCAGGGTTTAAGGGCTCTTAGGGCTTTATAGGTTTAGGGGTTCAGGGGTGAGGGGTTCAGGGTTTAAGGGCTCTTAGGGGTTTATCGGTTTAGGGGTTCAGGGGTTTAATCTTGGGGCCTAAATAATTACCAATGCTGTTTTGGGGGTTCCTTATTATAATTTTCGTATAATATACCCCACAACCCTATTCTAATTATTTAGGCCCCTAGATTATAGTACCCTTCTAGTATCCCTTACAGTAACCCTTATAGACCCCCTTCAGAAAGAGGCCCCTAGATTAGGGTGTAGGAGTAAAGGGTTTAGGGCTTTAGGGTTTGAAGGTCCAGGGCCCCGTCCTGGGGTTTGGAGTTTGGGGTTTACCTGTAGAAGGCTTCCTTTAAGGGTACCGGAAGAGTTCCTTTAAGGTGTACCAGAAGGGTTTAGGGTTTAAGGGTCCGTGTACCCAAATGGTAGACACGTTGGCCCCAAAGTACCGATATAGAGACTACTTTAAGGCCAAAGTATAGGCTAGTTGGGTTACATGGACCCTTTGGGTTAAGGCTTAGGGTTGAAGCTCTAGGGTCTAAGCCCTAAACCCCTAAACCCTATAAGCCCTAAACCCCTAAACCCTAAACCCCGAGCCCTAAATCCTAAACCCTAAGCCCTAAACCCCTAAACCCTAAACAGGGTTTGGGGTCGATATTCGCTCCTGTCTGCGTGAGGGCTTGTGATAGTGCTGATGGCTGTGATTACCCAGAGGCCCGAAAGTAGTTCCTTTTTGGGGGCCATATATAGAATCCTATAAGGTAACCCCAGAAAGGAACTACTTTGGGGCCTCTGGGTAATGATATTGAAGCGAAACACGTCCTTTAGTTTATGGATATAAGAGCCAGTATCCATGCAAAAACTAAGTTTGTTATCGTCACGCTTTCGGCTTGTTGCTTTGATGGTTGTAGAGAGTTGCTTGATGCAGGCATTGCAAGTAGCGTTTTGTATTGTATGTAAGCAAGGCTCTACATAAGTTACGAGGGCTTTAACAGTTATCTGATTAGGGCTTGGTACTTGGACCCCCGGAAACGTAGTAGTAAAAGAGGACCCGCCCGTTTTTTTGGCATTGGATTGGGAAGTTTAAAAGGAAAAAGGGGAAAAGGGGTAATGGCACACCCAAGACACGGTTTCGGGATTCAGAGCCCAGCGGTTTACGGAAGACGTTTGGCATAGGTCTAGAGCTTCTGGACCGGGCTTTTGATACCAGAGTTTGTTGCTTTATGAGGTTGCTGAGTTCGCTGGCGCAAACAAAGCTTAGCCTTCAAAGCAAAGCGGGATTCGTGCAGCCCGAAGGCTAGAGGTTACCTAGGATTTAGGGTTTAGGGTTACTGCCTATCCTGCTGCTATTTGCATGATCTGGTTGAGATCTGGTGGTTGCTCTTTTTCACTCTCCGGTTTGGATTTCGGGTTTGGGGTTTCACGTTCAGGACGTAGGGTTTATCGCTGCTGAATGGCGCCGGATAGGTCGAAGCACCTGTAAGGGCTTCGGGCTGTGTGTCTAGCAGCTTTGCAGCGGGGGTGCAATGCCAGCCTGTTCTATCTTCACCAGTATGCCTCAACCATGATGCCTTTCCTGTATCCCCAAACCCTACAAAATAGTAGGTTATGACCCCTTAATTACAGGGTCTACCCCCTAAAACGGTAGGTTTTTGGATCCCCAGGTTTCTGTTCTTGATCAATGTTTGACCAGGATTCCGTCACCAACAAAACAAAAGCGCGTGGCAGATTAAGGCATCCCTTGGCCTCAAAGCTCGAACCAACGGTTTAGGGTTTTAGGGCTTGGGGTTTAGGGTTTAGGGTTTAGGGTTTACACACCGCACCCAGCCCTGAACCGAACCCTAAACCCTTAAACCTAAACCCCAACTAAACCAGACCACTTGCTCCCGACCCAACAACTGTTCGAGAGACTGGTTCTGTCACGACTTCAGACAAAGCCGCACAAGCAGCTGAAGCCGATCGGTAGGGGGTTTATAGGGCTTAGGGTTTAAATTTTGGGGTTTAGGGTTTGAGGTTTAGGGTTTCGGGACCTAGTATAGGGGAGTTTCGAGAGACTGGTTCGGCAAGACTAACAATAATTACGAAAACACGAATTCACAAATGACAATTTGTACATCAATCACATAGAAGCCGAAACAGCGGAGACTGGACTTTGAGGGTGTCTTTTCTCATGTTAGGGCAGTAAGGTGCAGCATTTCAAAACCTTCAACTACCTGTAGTCTCCATTGTAGTTCCGTTTTTGGTTTAACCAACTTTAGATTATAAAGCTCTAACCATAAAACTGGTTAACCAAAAAACGAACTACAATGGAGACTATAGGTACTTTTGCCGAGTGTCACAATCGCGTGCTCGCCGGGGGCCACCCAATGCTCATAGACCTGCAACCAAAACAATATAAGGGCTCGGTATAAGGGATACTACAAGGGATCTATAAGGGTACCATAGGGGCCTTAATAACTAGACTAGGGTTCCTTTCTAAAGGGATCTATAAGGGTTACTATAAGGGCATATTATAGGGATATAGTATAGGGTAATTATGGGCCCTTATTGCAACCTAAATCGCAGAGCCTTAACATTGATATTGTTGCTGCTTGCATTGCTATTGTCTCACCGATTGGGGTCCTTGTACCTAAACCCTAAACCCTAAACCCTACACTCAACCTCTCATCCTAAGCGCAGGCTAATTTTGGAACTCTACGAGCTTGAAAGGCACTGAAAGGTCGGGCCAATGGTTTCTGACAGTTCTTTCGTCCTCAGGGACCGGATGCTTGCAACGTCTTCTGCGTTACTAGGTGGCATAAAGTCAATGGCCTGGAAAACTTCACCACAGATCTTGCTGAATCGTGGCTCTGAGTAAACACACAGCCTCCTCACGTCTTGACCAAGTTTAGATTTCTAGGGCTGCTTAGAAGGGGTTCGTGATGGTAACGACAGTTCATGTCGTGCTACGAAGTTCGGCCAAAAGGTACTGCCGAGCTCTGCCGTGACTCGAGCCACATGGGGGTTGATCAAAATTATGGGCCCCTTTTGGTCCCCTAGACTATAAGGAATATACTATAATACAGACCCCAAAAGGGCCCATAATTTTGATCAACCCCCACATGCTTCCGAGCACACTGATGGTGGTCCTGCCGTCCTGCCTGGTCCGGCGAGGGTGCATGGTGCTGGCATGCTTCAAGGACAAGAGCCGGCGTGGCCATGGTGTTTTTCACCTTTCCGGTTCAGAATCGAGAATAGGTTTAAGGGTTTAGGGTTTAAGGGTTAAGGGTTAAGGGTTTAGGGTTTAGGGTTTATAGGGGCGTTGCTGACCAGAATAGGGTTTTGGGGTTCACTATAATGTAATTATGACTAGGAGCGAAAATGAGAAGTTCAACCAACATATTCGAGGCTTGTGTATTCGGGGTTTAGGTGTTTGGGGGTGATGTGCCTGAGTTTAGAGTTACGGGAGGGTTTTCACACTGTAGGTATAAAAGGCAGCCGTAGGACATGAATCCCGATATCTGCCCCGGTGGTTGGTGGATCTAGAGGCCAATTGGAGTATTCACGACCGTCTGTCTGTTGCTCAGAAAAGATCTGACAGAGGCATGGTTGCAGGGCTCATGCCTGTTTAAGTTAAGATGTACCTTACTTGTTTAGGGATCGGATAAAACTATCTTGGGTTTCAAACCTTTACAGAAGTCTCCGAACGTCCCATGCCGACTCGTGATTCGTTAAAAAAAGCTGCCTCTTTTACTGCCATACTGCTCGGATCCCTAGAAGAGTCCTGATCAGTAAAAGCCAGAAAGTTAGACAATCATTCTTATGTTGACCCAGGGCAAGTTACCGCTTGCTGATGTTGGGAAGCCCTTAACACCATTAAAACAAAACACGAAGAATGAAGCCCTGAACATGCCTTCTGAGACCCTTTCACAAAACTGTAAAGAAGTTTACCCGAACCCGTACCTGCGGCAGCAACCCTAAACCCTAAGTCACTAGCTCTCATGTGCCAAGTTGCGATAACCTTAGTTGACCAAGGAGTCACGTCCTGCCAATCCAGGGCTTCGGCATTCTGGGGAGAACTAATCTTGGCTGACTTCTGAACCCTTCCTAAAAGTTAAACAAAGAGCCTCCTTATTATAGTTCATATAGAACCCGTAAAAGTTCAAGTCCTAAGAGCCAACCAGAAGAACGCCAAGTAATGTCCCACAAGAGAGCTTGAGGATCCACAGGGGCAGCAAGCTCAAAAGATTTGGACCCCTGCAAGCCTCATACCCTAAACATTCCAAACCCCGTGCCCTGAAACCCTAAACCGCGAACTTTAAACCCCAAGCCCTAAACCCTAAACCCTAACCTAAACCCTAAACCCTGAACCCTAAACAGTCGAACTTTAAACCCCAAATCCCAGACCCTAAATCCTAGCTCTGTATACCTGCAAGGCAAGAAAGAGCATCCTACTTGTCGGGTGTCATGGGGAACCCAAGGTTAACCTTTTTCATAATATAAGGATTATATAGGGGTTATACTACCCCAAAAAGGTTAAAGGTTACCTACTCTACTAGTAGGGCATAATGCACCAACTTTCTCGTTGCCGCTTCGAATCCAATTCTGCAGTCGACCCCGCGAGGCTTTAGCCCCGCCACACCGTGAACCCCAAGCCCATATCCCAAACTCTTGAAGGCTTCAGGCTTTGTAAAGGTCTAGGATTTAGAGTTTAAGGTTTGTAAGGTTTAAGGTTTCCAGGCGGAAAAAGCAGCCTACACAAATCATTGAAACCTGGAAACCCGACTCCTTAAAGCCTACAAGCCCCCCTTAAGCCCTTCAAACCTGCAAGCTCCAAACCCTAAACCCTAAACCCCTAAACCCTAAACCTGAACCCTAAACCCCTAAAACCCCTAAAACCCCTAAACCCTAAACCCCAAACCCCAAACCCTAAAACCCTAAAACCCTAAAACCCTAAAACCCTAAACCCTAAAACCCTAAACCCAGAACCCAGTTTGCAGAAGGATCCCGGGTTGCCGCTCCCGTTAACGGCTCAGACCTGCAACATCGAACACAGAGAACCAGGGCTTGGGTACTGCCCCCACCTTGTACCAGTTTATACTTGGGGTCATATTATGGGCTATGCATTATGAATGTGTGTATATATATATATTCAAGATACTGAAAAATATCATCCAGCTGTTACAGAGTGGGGCCCTTTGAGGTTGTTGCGGTGTTGCAGAGACTCCAATATCCCCTAACTAAGGAAGATACCTTGGATTCTTAATATGATTAAGAAATATTCATTCCTTAATTCAGGGATATTGAAGTCTCTGAGTACCAAACCTATGCAACTGGGCCTTCTAAGATTGTTTTCTGCGCGCAGGCGTTCCACGACTCCTCCTAACGGCTTACAGGAGTGCTTTCTTGATGCACTTTGGCTGCAGATCAGCGCACCTTAAGTGTGAGGCTGTGAGGCTATGGGCTTGAAAGTCTTGAAATCATTGATGGTTGGGCGTGGTTCTCCAAGTTAATAGACAACGGCGAAGCCAATAAGGGGCTATGAAAGCGCTAAGAGAGGTTTGTTCGAGTCTTAGAAAGCTTTGTGGGCTTAAAAGGGATTTACGGGGTCGTGTAGCCGAGAAGACTTTGACCATATGATGGATCCCTCTATAGTGCTCTATAGTTCAAGGTGCAATCCTTAGTTCAGAGATGCTGACTTTGCTAGAGATCTGCACCCCGAACTTTAACACCTGAGAACACTCAACAACCCTTGTCTAGATTCCTGTGTAGCCCCGTTATAATAAGGGTACCCTTTTTGTCCTACTATTCGGTTTTGATAAGGGGACCCTAAAAAGGGCAAAAGGGTACTACTCAGGGACCTACTTGAAGCCCTCAGCTCTCATTTGGAAGCACAGCAAGCCGAGAACACGTACTGTCGGCCCCAAACTCTCCACCCCCTGCAGATTTCGGTTTAGGGTTTAAGGTTTAGGGTTTTAGGGTTTAGAGTTTAGGGTTTTAGGGATTAAGATTTGCAGCGTGCGAAATGGCATCATGTTGGAAGCTCCAGCCTCACCAGCCCCTGCCTTCTGCGCATATGAGGCTTGCAGCTCGACCGACGTTTAGGATGTTGGGTTTGGGATCGAGGGTGCTGTAGAAGAATGCAGGGCTTAGGGGATCTGTGACAGAGCTGTGCTCTGGATTCAGGAAACGGCCGAAAACATGGACCACCCTAAACCCTAAACCATTTCTTTTTGCCCTGAGACCTGCGACCCGAACAGCTGAAGTTTTAAGCTCCCCCAACTGCCCTCTATTACTTAGGGGCTGAGTACCCTGGCCCAAAAAGGGTTAACCTTTTCGATTATGGTAGGGCTATATAAACCCCGAAAGGTTAAAGGCTACCTACTCAGCTACTAAGGTTACTATTCTTAAACCCCTAAGCCATAAACGCTATGCCCTCTATTGCGATTACACCTCAATATCCACTATGGAAGACCATATAAGGGCTCTACTAAAGGGCACTCAATATGCTGTTTGCGGACCGGAAACCT
Organism: Symbiodinium sp. clade A Y106; assembly: GCA_003297005.1. Taxonomy (NCBI): domain Eukaryota; class Dinophyceae; order Suessiales; family Symbiodiniaceae; genus Symbiodinium; species Symbiodinium sp. clade A. The sequence goes on from BGNK01000839.1 coordinate 82,719, forward strand.
GCAGAGCATGGTGCGGTCCTCATATACCCAGAGGGTCCTTTAAGTGACCATGCACACCCACATGCCAAGCAAAAGAACACAAATCCCAAAACGCGCTAGTTGACAAATTGAAAGCACAAAGAAGTGCAGGTATCAGGGGAGCTCACGTAGCAAAATCTGAAATTTTACACCAAGACCCCCATTTAGCAATATTCCAACCCGACGGAGCACATGTTTGCATGCTCTGGCACTGCAGTGTGTGGGAATTGGGTTAGGATTTAGTGTTATACTTTGAAATGCCCATGCTCCAGCTGTCGGCGTCGATAGCAGCAAGCGATGAAAACTGCAGAAATATAAAATTTTGGACGTTCCACTCTCCATTCGGAGATGGAACGGGGCAAACTACACTGCTAAAACAGCCTCCATCACCCGTTAGCATTGCCAAGTTCCTTGGAGATCCCTTTACAACAAACCGAAGCCCCTCAAAATAAAAAGACTAAATCCTGTTCCCCAAACCCTCTTGGTCTGCTTGTTTAAGGTGAAGGGGGGCTAAAGTGTTTGATAGCAGGTTGTGAAGGATGCTGGTGCTCCTGGAGTCCAGGGGCCTTTATCATTTAAACTGAGTTAGGCCGGGTATATTACCGTACATAGATGCAAACAAGCAAGTAGAAAGGTGCGCATACACCCATACATATCCATATATATATATACACATCCACACAAACATACATACATACATACCTACATACGTACATACATATATGCACATGTGTGTTGTATATTGTATATTACATACAGCTGTATGCTTGTTTTGATTTCTATCTTCCAGACACACGCATACGTATAGATACAAATACAAACATATCTACACATGGACCTTCATAGTATATCGTTATGAATGCACATCTGTATTTGTTCATTTGCTTGTGAATGTGTTGTTTTTATGACTGCATGTTGGGTATTACCATTCTAGCGGTTATGTTTACTCGTGCTGTTGTTGATGTTGTTATAGATTATAGTATACCCACATTATACACTGACGCATGCTCCTATTAATACATATATGCATATAACGCGCATATATACATATACACATGTATGTGTATAATATATATATATATATATACATACACATACATGTGTGTGAATACACATCTGCATGCATACTTGCATATATATATATATATATATACATACGAAACTATTAAGTACACATGCGCAAGGGCCAGGAATACAACAACGATGACATCCCATCACTTTGTTTGGGGCTCCGGGCCTTTCGGGCCTCAGGCGTTCAGGGATCAGGTCTAATGATGGCCAAGTAGAAAGCAATTAAGAAACATCCTCTTCAACAACTCCACCACTGTACTAAACCCTATACTAAGACCTTACAAGGCGGAATAGGATTTTGGGTATTGGAGTCGAATTTGCCAATACAGTAGGGCAACCTCCGAAAACTACCACTAGCCAAGCAGGCGGCTATAATACTCTATCTGATGGGTGTGATGGCTTCGACCCTGCGATTGGGATCAGCATTCATGTCGACCCTCTAGCTCTGCACATCATCTTGCAGCGGCCCGATGCAAGTGTCGTAATACCTCAGTTTGGGGTCCAGACTTTGTGATTACGGCTGAAGATTCACTCGTAACCCTAACCCCTAAACCCTATACACTCTAAAGTAATTCTTAAACTCTGAACCCTAAACTTCTGGGTGTCGCGTTGAGGGTTTCGAGTTGAGGTTGGCCTTGCTAGCAACTCCTGTCCACCACAAGAAGGACAATGCATATGTATACACACAACGCGGACAAACAAGTAAAGCGGTGAAAGGTGATTGTGCGCATGTACGAACCCGATTCGACTAGATTGTCGACCTTTTGGCTTCAGGTTTCCGGAACGCAGTCGCGCACAACTCGATCTCGTTGCCCGAATGTGTACCAGCAGACTGCAACAGGATGTGGTCGGATCTACTCTCTTGCTCAAACTCCTGGCATGTTGGAGTATAGGTTGCAGGTTTGGATTTCGATTCTGAACACATCTCTGCGTGCGGCCGAGTTGCTCGGTGAGCAGAAACTTCACGGCATGCGCAGCAGCCATGCACTTCTCCTACAAACAGGCTCTTCCGAGGGAATGCCATTACATGATCAGGATAGCATCGGTGTCGACGATGAGATGTTTGGTTGTAAAAGCATGATGACACTTGATGACAGTTTTGCTCTAACGGTATAACCGTGTCTTGTGCGATTCTGTTGTTGTTGCTGCTAGTATGGTTGTTGATTTTGTTGTTGCTGCTGTTGCTGTTGCTGTGGCTTTGGCATTGATGGTCGGGGCGATAGCGGCTGTGGCGGCGGAGGTTTGGGGACGGCGGCGGTGTAGGTGTTGGCAATGTCGGCAGTAGTGCTTTTGACATGACAAGGAGGGCGACGGACGATGACGACAACGAAGATGACGATGAAGGCACTGTGGCCGACGCCGACGACAATTGTGGTCGTTGTTGCTGTGGTTGCTGTTGCGGTTGCCGTTGCCGTTGCTGCTGGTGTTGCTGTTGGTGTTGGTGTTGCTGTTGCCGCTCGTTGTTGGTTGTTGTTGTTGTTGCTGTGCTGCTGGCGTTGTTGGTGACGGCGGCGGTGGTGGTGGTGTGCTGGTGTGGTGATGGGTGGTGTTGTTGTTGGCGCTGATGACGGTGGCATCAAAGCAATAACCACCGTGTATATACGTTAGGCCATGTCCTCAGATTGAAACCTGAGGTAAGCGTCAAGACCGCAATTCGGTGTTGTCTTGTTTCCTTATTGAAAGGTCCGCCAACATACTGGCAAACCCAGCTAGGGATGTACTCGAAGGGGCAGGGGACTTAGTAAGTTGGATATAAGTAGGGTTATAATTCGGGTAACTCCATTTAGGGCATTTATAACTCTACTTATAACCTACTTACTAAAGTCCCCTGCCCCTTCAAGTAGACCCTAAACCCTAAACCCTATAGATCCCTTTAAGGAACCCTATAGATCCCTTTAAGGAGCCTTACTAAGTCCCCTGCCCCTTCAAGTAGGCGTGGTTTCAGTACGGGTGTTTCGGACTTTGTCGGCTAACTCCTGCGGAACGCAAGCCCGTTAAAGAAACGGCAGTTTAGGGTTAAGGGTTTAGGGTTTAGCTTATCCCCTGAGTAACCTGCCTCACTTGTTTCAAGGGCCTCAAGAACTAGCCTCCCTAGGAATAGAACTTCTCTGGGAGAAGTTCTAGTTAACCAGGGGGTATCACATGAAGGTACCGAAATGACAGATTTTCCAGTCTCTTTGAAAAGGAAGCAAGAGAGAGAAGATTAGGGTGCTGGTGGTTCGGTTTAGGGTTTAGGGTTTAGGGATTTAGGGTTAGGGCTTAGGGATTTAGGGATTAGGGTTTAGGGTTTAGGGATTGGGATTAGGGTTTAGGGTTCCTATACTGTACACATCTTAAGCAAACCTAATGTAGGAACCTGATTAAGAAACCCTGGGCCTTTATTAGGGTTCCTTATATGAATCCTACTATATTAGTGGTTATAGGCCCAGGGTTTCTTAATCAGGTTCCTACAATAGGGAACAACATTAGACAGTACGTCAGTACGGTTCATAAAAGCCACTATGTAAATGAAGGTTTCCGTCCCCATGACAGGTGTTGGGAACGAGGCGGTATAAATCATCCGAATAGGGGTTTGGGGCATAAGTAATATTTGCAGATTCATCCAGGGACGGCAATACTTGCAACTACTGAGTATTCAGACCTCTACAGTAGAGCCTCAGCCCTGAAGAACCGAGAATGTGCCACCTCGCATGCATGGAGGTACCCGACAGCACCGCACCTCGCTTGCGTGTTCGACGGTGTTCGAGGACATGAACTCACATGGCTTGAATGTTTGCGCGGGCATGAACCTAGACACTCCAAAATTTTTTAATAAGGAAATTACATAAATATGAGGATCACTCTGATATACTTGGCCGTGCAGGTCATCATTTTGGGGTTAACGGTGTGGAACTCATGGTTTAGGGGACTGATGCAGGACATCCCTTCAAAACAACGACGCAGGCCCAGGACGAATCTGCACCGGCTTCACCACAGTCATTTGGTTTGCTTCATCATGCCCTCTTGCGTCGCTGATGGCACTGTCATAAATTCTGGACCCTGCAACTTTGAACCCCAAACCAGACTGTTTATGCTAGGTAACTAGATGATGAAGGATAATGTAGGAACCTGATTGAGAAACCTTGGGCAATTATAAGGGTTCCTTATATGAATCCTACTATTTTTGGGTTATACCCAGGGTTTCTTAATCAGGTTCCTACATTATCCATCAGGCATGATTGAATGACGTTGGGGTTCCAGGAATCTTTGTGTAGGCTTATCATGGTTTGGGGGGTTAGGGTTAAGGGTGGGGAGTTTAGGGTTTTACCTGGCATCTTTCATGCGAGCAGTATTTCCCTAGCAGGACTGCTTTGCAAATGGCACAGACTTCAAATGGAAGCCTGATCCTGAATGCTTATGTAGACCTCATTGAGTTCCGGGGGGGTGGGGGACCATGTCACGGAAAAAATAGGGAACAGTATGCCAGCCCCCACGTTCGCCCTGGCTTACGGGTCTCTGGGTGTAAAGACGGTGAAACAAAAAAACAAACTGCGGGCATCCTTCCTGAAGCCGAAAACCTAGCAAAGCCAGCCGAATAATCGTGGGGTTCTGTCATCAGTCCAGGAACTCTGAAGAAAATGTCTCTACGTCTTCAGACCCATATTATGCACTAGAGATCTCTTGGCGTCAAGGTGTAAACTTTCGACCCACAACTCTGCTTGAAACGGTCTGTACACAGTAACAGTTTACTTCTGAAACAACGTACTAGCCTGCTGTACTACTATCCTAAACCCGAGTACCTAAGTACTGCCCGAATTGAACCCGCAGGGTACACCAAGGCAGCTAAAACCCTTTGGACTTGGGGGTTTAAGGTACTTGACCCTGAACCCCCAAATCTACAACCCTGAATCTACACCCTCTTAGTTGCCGAGTTCATAAGCCCAAAATAAGTCTAAACTTTCAGTTTCAGGAGGGTTCCATAATCCCAAAAAGTTTAAAGTTTATAAACTCCGCTACTACAAGCCCTAAACCTGAAGCCTAAACCCTCAACCCTAAAGACTCCGAAGCCCAAAGTCTAAACCCCAAACCATGCTATAACCTGCCACAGCTGACTTTACTGTAGGCTCTGCTTTTACATCCTGATACAGAATGTACAGGGACCTACATAGAAGTAGGCCTAGTTCAGTTTAACGCAACCAAGGCACAAGCCCTTGCAGAACTTGTTGTACTCACAGGGAGGAGGAGAGAGATGAGACGCGTGACGAGTGACGACCCCCACGCCGCTTTCGACCTTTGCTAAGGCAAAAGGCAGAGAGTGTTTAAGGTTTAGGGTTAAGTGTGGCGTTTAGACTCATGAGTTACTGTAGGGATGCATCGCACGGGTTTGAAGATCAGACAAGAGCGATGCTTACTAACCGATTTCCTCTCATGCTAAGCCCTGAGCACCTAAACGTAAATCCATCAAACGGGTTTTGCGGGGCATGCGAGTTACATGAAATTTGTGTAGGCATAAATAGTAGAACCAGATTCAGCCTCAGAACGCGAATATGGATTGACCTTTCGGATTCGCTGCCAGTCTTTCGTATGTTTTACGTAGCAAGCCCCACATAATAATGACGCACCAAACACCTGAATCATACTTTCCACGCGAATATTGAACGAAGCGGGGTCCAGGCCCCCGCCTTCCCCAAACAAAAGCTCGGAAAGTTTTTTTTTTTTGGTGGGGTGTCTTTATATTTCTTTTTGTCAAAGGGAGGGATGGTTGCTTAGGGGTTTAGGGAGTTTTTAGGGGGGTTTAAGGGTTTAGGCCTTCTGTTCTTCAAGGGTCTTTTGGAGCCCGAAAACCATCCCCCTGATTCAGAATAGGATTTAAAGGGCAGGGATGATTTCGGGAGGATTCGCCCCAATGTGTTTGTGTTAAGGGGTGTGTAATAAAAGGGGGAAGGGATTACCATCTCAAGCAAAGTCATGTGAATCCTAATTCAACATGACTAGTTTAGCAATCCTGATGAAATCAGGGCGGAAAGACTGCCTGACAGAAACTCTTATTGACAGATCCTCAACTCCAAACGCTTTAATCCCCAAAAGGCTAGCCCTGCAGCACAAGCCATAAAACCTAATATAAGGGTCTTAATAATTAGAATAGGGGTTTGGGGCCCATTATATTATAATTCTATTAAGGAACCCCTTAAATATAGATAATTATTCAGTCCCGCAAATTAAACCCTTATAGTACCCTTATAGGATCCCTTAAAGGACACCTTCTAGAGGCACCCCCAGAATAGTATAGGTAATTATTAAGGCCCCAATCCCTAAGGGTCCATATGCCCAAATAGTATATACTTTGGCCGTAAAATAGTCCATACATAAGTACATTGGGGTCAAAGTAGAAACTATTTGGGTACATGGACCCTTAAACCCTATAAACCCTGTAAAAGCCGTTATAGTACCCTTAAAGGAACCCTTGTAGCAGTACCCTTGAGATATGTCCCTTAAAGGAACCCTTAAATCTCACTGGCCCAAAACCCAAGGAAATAAAAGTTGAACCCTTCAGCATCGACTACTTTATAAGAACCCCAAAAGTTGCAAAGTTGAGTTAACAGCCAATAAGAAACCTAACACCCTATAGGCCCTATAGTACCCTTATAGAGCCCTTTAAAGGAACCTTCGTAATCCCCTTTAAAGGAACCAATAAGAAGTAGTAAAAAGCCCAAGCTCCAAGACCCAGCGGCCTTTCGCTGGAGCAAGGCGGCACCGTCCATCTCCTCACACTTCCCTTCCACCATGCCGTAGGAGCCCTGAAGGCTTTGTTTTAGGGTTTAGGCCAGTTTAGGCTTTAAGGTTTAGGGGTTTAGGGTCTAGGGCTGAGGGTTTAGGGTTTAGGGCATAGGGTTTACGCAGGCAGTCTTGGGACAATCCAGAAGCGAATCACTTGTGGATCAACTACATAAAGTATGACGGCTCAAAGGATCTAAAGAGATCTGTACTGTCTCCAGAGCACATCAAAATCCTCTAACATACAAGGACCAGGGACACGCGGTGCACTTGGCGAATAAACCTTACCAAGAGCCTTCCGGAATGGTGCCCCAGCCTGAAATGACTCTAACGCCCGAATTGAAACACTATCACAGGACGCCACAGGCCTCATATATAAAGATTGCACGGGGAAATTTGCCCCTAAACAGCGGAGTGCGCGCCCTGGGGATATCTCCCACGGCACTTCAACCCTCTTAAACATTTCACGGAAAATATGTAAAAAGACTTTACACTGTTTATTTAGCGGTTGCCTACTCAAGGATAACTCTTGCCAATCAGATCCATGTGCCCGGCACACCCGAGCAGTTCGGGATCGCAGCTTCAGTCAGGCACCCATTTTTGTTGCACCATGAAACTCCACAACAATGTTGCAAAGGTTTAGGGTTAACCTATGTAGGCTTTAGGGTTCGGAGTCTCCGGTTAAGGGTTTGATGCTTTTAAAGCTTAGACCCTAGACCTTAAACCCTTGTATCTTGAAGGTTGGGGTTCCACACACTGCACTCGTTCGTAATGCAAGGTGTTCTGGGGTTTAATCAAGCGTCGTAGGGTCTCTTTCGGGGTTAGAGGGTTTAGCAGAGGGGCCGTGTCAAATCAAACAACCTGCTCGGTGTTTCAGAGTATATAGGACTGCTCCACTTCACGTGGTTTGGGCTGCGGTGAATAAAATCGGAGTTGGGGCAATATCACGCCAATTGGGTCTGGTTTTAATTCGCTGCAGAGGCCTGAATGGTTAGAATAAGGCTAGGGTAGATTACAGTATAACTATTAAAGGCGCGGTTTCAGTTTAAGCACTTGACATCACATAATACAGGCACTTGATAATTAACTCTGAATAATGGAACAAGGCTTGGGCTCGGGGGTTGGTATACAGTAGACGCTGAACTCTTAGATCACTACTCAGATACGAATCTAGACTACTACTACTATTAAAACACAAAGTTGGACCTGCTGGACACTTGAAAGAACATAGGCGTAAGTAACTTGGGTCATGAAGTACGAAACTTGTGGTTAAACATTACGTATAGCTTTATTTAATTATAGCAGAAGCCAGAAAGTTGGAACATCATTGGCCTCATGCCCTTACAGTAAAGTAAAGGGAATCCCAGCATGAATCCTCCTAAAACTATGTTCCAACTTTCTGGGGTTCACTGTAAAGCAACTATAAGCTTACTTGCTAAGCACGGAGAGCCTCTAAGTAAAAAACTTTGAGGGCTGGAACGGTGGTGCGGGCATTTAATTTTAAGACATGCAGATGTGGTTCTGACTCAGAGTATTTAGGGCTGGGTGTGAATGACTGGCTTATTGGCATGTGTTGCAGAGAGCCTTTAGACACAAGGGTTTAGTGTAAAAGCCTTACTAACTACCTATACTACTTTTAACGTTCCGTATTGTAATTACAGTAAAGTAGGCCCCAAAACACTTTTCTACTTAATTATTAAAGCCACTATATCACGTCATCCACCCCGCTTGCCTTGACGAAATTCAGGAACTTGTCTGCGTTGCTGGCGCAATGCTGGAGGCATCGGGCCTCCCAACCGACCGTTTTGAAGTGCAGCTTTTAAGGCTTTGGGGTTTCGGTTTGGGGTTAAAAGCTTCAAGGTTCAGGGTTTATGACCCTTTACGGAGGGGATTTCGGGTTTGAAGGTTTGGGTTTTGGGCCTTTAGGGCATTCTGGGCTGAGGTTCACCTTGCATTGATGATTCCCAGCGTTCGCTTGAGACCACCACAGACTTTGCGGTGAGTTAGGCAACCAATCGACGGCACCACAGCGAGTTTAAGCCCAACTCTTGCCAACCTGCTATGATGACGCTCCCGACATGAGACAGCAGCCGCTCCGCTACGGCAGGTGCCGCAAGTGTATGAAAGCATCCTCTGACAAGCATGGGGTGATCTCGAAGCCAGCTTTGAGGCAAAAGTGTCGAGTTGCTTGATCGCAATCTCGACGTGAGACTTTGCCTTCATGATGCGACCGTCCCATGTCACACAGCGGAAGGCTTCATCAGCAGCAATTGCTGCAACTTCCCTGTCTGTCCTTGCGGATTCGCCACAGTGTGTTATAGTTGTAGTAACGACAGCCATGCAATAATGCCAATGTTGGCAACTGTTCAGGCCCCTATCTTATATTAAAGCACAGCACCCAAATTGCCGCACCAAAACCCTAAGGGCTAATGAGAAATGCCAGAGACCCTAAGCCATGAGCCCTGTAGCTTCCTTTGGGGTTAAGGGGTTTTGGGCTGAAGGGTTGGCAGCAGAGGGCAAACTGCATCAGGCGGGGCAAAGGGTTCAGGGCCTAGGGTTTGGAACGGAGGGTGTAAATTAAATTTCTTGGTTAAGGTTTCTCCGGTGAGGATGGTGAGGCACATCATAGAACTCATCTGTGGTTAATTAAGGCTTTGAGCCAGCTGCTCTGATACGAGGGCTTCACAAAACAAGTGATCCAACATCGAAAATTACTTCATGGTTTTGATTCCGCGCAAAAACAAGGAGCCACTAGTTCTCTGAAAACTCCGAATGCTTAAGGGTTCAGGTTGTAATCTGAAGCGCGCCCTCAACTCCAAGCTCTAATCAAAGGGGTTTCAAAGCCCGAGCCCAAGGGGAAGGCGTCAGGCTTTCAGCAAACCCAAACCCTAAACCCCTAGACGCTGAACACTTTGTTGCAAAGTCTGCTGTGGGGCACTCCCCTCGCGACAAAAACTTTTCACTTCAGAAAAAAAAGTTACGCTATGATTCGGTATGATCATAACATGACGCTCGGGGAAAAGCTTCTTACGAAGCAACTACAAGTCCAAGTTAGGGTTACCACCAGGACCTATAGGAGCTAGCCGAATTCCATGGCCACTACGCTACACTGCCATGCACTCGCACCTTCATCTCCGGCTTCCAAACCTCTTAGGCCCAAGCCCTAAACAATCTGTAGCGTCAGTTTCTCGATGCACTTCAAAAGCCTGATCTGTACTCCAAACCCAATGTTCGTACAGCTAGAAATGCCTGATACGTCCTCGCCGAGGGCACTGCATGCCTCGCCTGGTGCCTGTCCTCTGCGTAGGTGATGTTGCCTGGTCCAAATGAGTAAGGTTCATATTCTGCCAAAGACACTAACAGTGGTTAACCTGACTGCTCGACAATCAAGTACTGATTATTCGTTAATCTTCCGGCAGGGTTGATAATACGTCAAACACCCTAACCTACTCGTTGCCTTTAAACTTTTCTCGTTCCTGAGAACTCTACTCTCTTGCAGCCTTGAGCCAACACCAAGTGCTACACCCGCATACAGCCGATCTGCTGGAGTGAATGTGTATTGCGGTGTCCTAGATCCTAAAAGACAATGTCTCGGGATTAGAACAGGAGTAGGGTCTTAAACAAACTCTATGGATTAGGGAAGGAATGATCTTAGGGACTTATAGCAGAAGCCAGAAAGTTGGAACATCATTTTTTGCCTCATGCCCTTACAGTAAAGTATAGGGAATCCCAGCATGAATCCTCCTAAAACTATGTTCCAACTTTCTCGGGTTCACTGTAGGGATTGGAACCATTGGTCGAGGCTTACTGAGTCGAATTCGTTTTGTATGGATAGGCGGATCCTAAACTCCACCACCTCGGCAAAAGGAACATCAATGCTGTGTGAGAAACCCGAGTATGGGCCAAAGAATAGCATCCTTTTATGTAGAAGAAACCTCAAAAGACAGCCCAAAGCTTTTAGCGTCAACCCGAATCTTAGGCTGTAACCTCTAAGACCTAAACCCGATTTTAAACCCCGAATAAATCCTTGAAAATACAACGAATAACTGAACCATACTGCTCAGTCCTAAAAACTGGGGAAATTATATTAATTTCAGAACCCGAATTAGGAAAGTGACGTCGCGCTAGATACGAAACCCGAAACTAGTGACGTCGCGCTTAGTTTCCTTGCTGAAATTAGGGGGGTCGNAGGTCATAACCCCAACCACACCCTATAGTAGCAAGAGCACAGGAAGAAGGAAAAGGAGTGGCGTTTTAGGGCAGGGTTTAGGGTTCAGAGCGTTTAGGGGCAGGGCAGCACAGCTCACCTGCAGGCAGGGTGCAGGGGCAGGGCACAGAGGGCAGGGCAGGGTTACAAGATTCCATTTTGAGGTTTTCAAGGCCTGAAAACCTCAAAATCACGTTTTTGCAACTTTTTGAGAAGAAGGGGAAGAGGGAGGGCAGGGCAGGGTTTGGGTTCAGAGCGTTTAGGGGCAGGGCAGCACAGGGTCAGGGCCAAGGCCAGGGCTAAGGGAACGGCAGGGTGCAGGGCAGGCAGGGGGGCGCAGGCAGCGTGAGATTCCATTTTGAGGTTTTCAAGGCCTGAAAACCTCAAAATCACGTTTTTGCAACTTTTTGAGAAGAAAGGGGAAGGGAGGGCAGGGCAAATTTTGGGTTCAGGGGCAGCACAAGGCCAGGGCCAAGGCCAGGGCTAAGGGAAGGGCAGAGGGTAGGGCAGGGTTGCAAGATTCCATTTTCAGGTTTTCGAAAACCTCAAAATCACGTTTTTGCAACTTTTTGAGAAGAAAGGGGAAGGGAGGGCAGGGCAG